>JBCEWE010001405.1:0-22500 GCA_039877035.1 Silurus lanzhouensis | reverse complement strand
GGGTGTGTGTGTGAATATTTGACCCACTAACTATCACGTCCACACTTTCTTCAAATTAGCGCCATAAGCTTTTTGTGTCCATCTCTCTTTCTCTCTCACACACACACACACACACACACACACACACACACACACACACACACACACACACACACACACACACACACACTCTTGCAAGTGTGTGAGCCTCATTACAGGCTCTGAGTCTTATCCCTGACAATTGAAGGTCATTAGTAGGTCATGAAACACTGCGAATGTTCAGCTCTGAGGTCATTACTGCATGCTTTCACTCTAATGATGCTCACCATGACTGGATTAATATCAGTGGAAACAAAACACCTGAATGCACCCTTTTATCTTTTCTTCCTTTGCTTTTTATCTTTCTCCCTTTCTCTCTCTATTAAGTCAATTCAGTATATATTTAAATGAAACAATCCATATATTGATGCCTCTGAGTTCTGATATTTTTGAACAATCTGGCAACCTGTCCTCTCTGTTGTTGCTCCCTCCCCTGAGCACCGGGGGCAGTGTGATTCCTGTCCCAATGAACCACAGTTAGCATTTGTTTTTGTTCCCAATTTAATCGCCAACCATAATGATAACTCTGGGAAGGTCACACAGACAAATACACACAGAGAACACACATAGAAATGAAACTTGGATATATTTGGAGTATCAATGTGCAGTTTGTACAGCAGACCTGATTTACTGTCCTCTGAAAATAACAACATACAGTCATTATTGTCTAAATAACTGCCAACAAAAGTGAGTACACCCTCAGGAAACATGTCAAAACTGTGTCCAAAGTGTGAATATTGTGTGTGAGCACATTGTTAGCTAACACTGCTTTAATCCTCCTGGGTCTGGAATTCACCAGAGCTGCACAGGTTGTTGCTGGGATCCTCTTCCACTCCTCCATAATGACATCATGGAGCTGCTGGGTGTTAGACACATGGTGCTTCTCCACCTTCCGCTTGAGAACCCCCACAGGTGCTCAATAGCCATTTGGCCACTTAATCACCTTCACCTTCAGCTTCCTCAGCAAGGCAGTTGTCATCTTGGCGGTGTGTTTGGGGTTGTTATTATGTTGGAAAACTGCGGTTTGGCTCAGTTTCTAAAAGGAGGGCATCATGTTCTGCTTCAGAATGTCACAGTACATGTTGAAACCCATGTTTCCCTCAATGAACCGCAGCTCCACAGTACCAGCAGCACTCATGCAGCCCCAGACCATGATGCTGCCACCACTATGCTTCACTGTAGGCAACACACAATTTTCTTGGTTCTCCTCACCAGGACGTCACCACACATGCTGGACACCATCTGAGCCAAACTCATTAGAGTCTCATTAGACCACAGGACATGGTTCCAGTAATTCATGCTCTTGGACAGGTCGTCTTCAGCAAACTGTTGCAGTGTGTGGCTGATGTAGGTGTACTGATGTAGGTGAGAAGGTGAGGAGGTTCCTGGGGTGAAGTCAGCATTCACATTCATCCCAAAGGTGTTCAAAAGGTTGGAGCTCTATAGCAGGAGATCTTCCACATCCTATGGGGACAATTGTGCGCCCCCAACATTTTGGGAAAGTACCACATGGCTGGAAAGTTTAGGTGACCGTACGTTTGTTTGTGTAGTGTATATATAAAGGTAAACTGACACTGACGTCTGTGTAAAGACACTGATACGAAGATTATACAAATGATTGTATCCTTCCTATTCAGAACCAAATCTGAAGCGTTTCCTCTCAAGGCATTTCCACCGACAGAACAGTCTCTCTTCTGGTGTTTTTTGTTTTCCTCATCATTGTGTGTAAACTCTATAAACTGTGAACAGTTGATTAGCTTATTAGATACATAATTACGAGGTGGAATCAAAAAGATTCGCTCTGTTGATGAGAAGCTTTTTTATCTACGTTTCCACACGATCGCCTTCAAAATAGTCCCGATACAGCGCTTCCAGCGTTCTTCTAAAATGTGCCTTAGCAGTCTTCTTTTCGAAGCACCTTGACGGATCTCCACAATAGTGTCAAAACGGCAACCTTTGAGCTCATCATCTTTGGGAAGAGGGCGAAGTCTGCAGGAGTCCAAATCTGGTGAGTAGGGTGGGTACCCTATTAAGATAATGTTTTACATGTGTGGAGGAGCTCGGTGACAGGGTGTACACGTGGTCAGAATAACAGACGTGGTAACGCACGTGATCAGAACAGCTCCAGTCGCACAGCTTGCGATGAACACAGGATGATGTCTTTTGGCACACGGACATGAAGTTCGGTGCTCCCTGTGACTGATATCTGTTGCCGTGTTGCAAAACATGGCGGTATCAAAAACTTCTAAAGTTTTTTATACCACCATGTATATATGCAACTAGTTCTAGCTGAGTTTAAGCTGACTCCGATTGACACTTGTCTACTTCATATTAAGCATCAGGCTGAAGTAAGAAAGGTGATGCACTTGTCTGAGACATGAGGAAGGAAACACACTACTGAATCTCAGCTTTTTTACATCTCTCTCTCTCGCTCTTGGGTAAATTAATTGTCTGGGTCGTCTCCTACACGTTGTGTTACCAAGGAGTGAATCATACTTTTGTGAGGTTTTAAAGACAAAAGTGTTTTTTCCAGCTGGTTTTTTTGTTTTGTTTCTTTCTCCATGGACTGAACTGATCATTTTCTCTATTCGTTGCTATGAGACTTGAGCTGAAACTGAACTCAGTACAGATTCCTAGTTAATCGCTCCATATCATCCACAGAATCCGTTCAGGGAGGCAGTGATGTGTTTAACTCACCCTGGCGGCCGACGTCGCTCCGACTGCAGTGCAGAGTCTTGCGTTTTATCGCACATTCAAGGGAGAACGTTTAAAATGAGACACCATTTAGTGTGACGGATTCCATGTAATTGCGGCTCCATTGTGCATGTTAGGATGTATGGAACACGTATCACACCTGTGTACTTAACGTGAAGACTTGAACAGCGAATCTGACACCCTTAAGCGTGTAGAGAGATCTGGGTATAAACTGACAATTTCTTTTTGTAAAATCAGCATGTGTGGGAAAGTTACAGGAAATGACTCAATAATGAGGCGGAGTTACTGATACCAGCAATGAGTTGATTATTTTCCTCTACACCTACAAGTGTTTTATTCCTCTTACATCACAGCAACTTGCCAACTTTTACCAAATATTATTTCAAATTTTTTTTTAATTTGAATTACAATCTTTAAAAAAAGTTCTGTTTTACATTATAGCAGCAATGAAAAAATTGTTGCATCAGACTTTTTTTTCCTTCTCTTTCGATAAGCCTTTACAAAGCTCTAAAACTGAGGACTCCTGTAAAGTCCTCTTACTTCATGATTACTGTACAAGTTCCAGCAGATGAGCCAATACTGAAAAAACAATAACAAGTATAAACATAATCTTGTGAAAACTAATCAACCCTTCCTGACCAATCAATCATTTATTTTGGAGTAATGTGAATTACCCTGGGAGCCCAGGCTCCACTTTAGCATGTTTGCTAACAACGCTAACAACAATCAGCTCATGGTGTGTCAGGTGTGCTAACGAGGATACATGCACAGCAAATCTGGCGCTTGTTAGCATGTAAAAAGCTATGGATCAGAATTCACAACTGATTTTGTAAAATGGGCGTGGCTGTGCCAGGTGTGAAAACTGTTGATGCAGACATTTGCTGCGTTTTGAAAAGTTTCAAGTCTCTGAGTCACAAACTGCATCGAAAAACTGCCAAATAAACGACATCAGACACCGAGATACAAAACTGCCTCAATTTACGCTGAGACACAACCTGCCTCGATTAACATGGAGGTAGAAAACTGCTTCAATTAAACACTGAGTCACAAACTGCAAATTGCATTTGGCCCTGAGCAATTACCCAATTAACAAAGACACTAACGACCTCAAGCATCAATATGTTACAAAAAGAAGAGGCAAAGCTGCCTCAGTTAGCGCTGAGACACAAACTGCTTTCATTAATACACTAAGGCTAAATTTTACTTTAAAAAAAATTACATTTCGACTTAAAAACTGAAATAAATGTTGCACAAAATGCCACATATTTATTTATTTTTGGACTTTCGATGGCGCCCCTTTCTTTTACTTTGTCGTTGTGTTTGGTTACCTTAATCTTACATTTTTAGAAACACACAAAGTTTTTTGGAGCTCTTAGTTGGAGGAGCAGCTGCGCTCTATGGAACATGGAGGAGACAGCGGGGGAATCGCGCCGGTGTGCTAGTGAAGCTACGACAGCGAGGATTTAGAACTGGGCTCCCACTGATTCACCTGCCGAACCTCTGATTGCTGGCAAAACAAAATGGACGAACTGATTCTTCTAAATGGAACAAAGAAACACTTTGCTGCTCTCTGTTTTACCAAAACTTGGCTCAATCACTCAATCCCAGACAGCAGATTACTTCTCTCAGGCTTCCACGTCCACTGAGCGGATCACGTAACGGAGCTATCGGGCAAAATGCAAGGAGGTGGAATCTGCTTTTACATTAACGAACGTTGGTGTACAGATGTCACAGTGCTAAATACATATTGCAGCACAAACTTGGAAACACTGTTCATAAACTGTAAACCTTTTTATTCACTGCAGGAATTTTTCTCATTCATTTGGACTGGAGTTTACATCCCACCACAGTCCAGCATGAGTGATGCACTGCAAAACCTGGCAAACCAAAAATCCGGTTTGGAGCTAAAAAATCCGGATTCTTTTTTCATTATCCTTGGAGACTTTAAAAAAGCAAAAATAACACTTGAACTTCCGAAATACAGGCAACATATAAATTTTTAAACAAGAGAAAATAACACACTGGAATATTGCTACACAATACTTACCCCTGGGCAGCCTTGGGGAACTCCGATCACTCACCTTAACTCTAAACTTTATCAGCTAATCTGCCTCAGTCACACATTCACTTCAACTACAGTAGCGAGGTTTATCAATAATCTTCCAAAGTTGTCAACATTAATTAGATCTCCGTCTGACCCTGCAGAGGTTCCTTTACACTCTAGATGATGGAGCCCCTCCCCTAAAAACCAAAATTTGCACGGTGGTATAATGATCATACACGCACCCTAAAACAGACCACTCGGAAATTAGAATATAAATGGTGTCAAAACAAATTTACACATTTTAAATAGCATGGAAGGAGAATCTGCTGAGTTCTAGAAAATCTCTTAGTGCTGCTGATCAGCATATTTCTCCACCCTCATAGAAAATAACAAGCAGAATCCTAGATTTTTATTCAGCATGGTAGCAAATGAACAGAAAATAAAAGCACTGCACTCACATGCACACCATCATTAGGTAGTAATTATTTCATGAACTTTTTTAATAATAAAGTTGAAAACATCAGGCAAAAAATCCAGACGGTTTAAATAAATTCAAACTATTTTATAAATAATCCTGTAGACCATCAATTACAAAGTTTTACTCCCATTCAAGAGAATTACTTCATTTTATTTATTTCCTTATCAACCTGCATCACGATCGTTTCCTCAAACAGATCATTCCAGAGGGAATTGAACCTGTTCTAAAAATAATAAACTCTTCCATTAGCACTGGTTTTGTACCTAAATCCTTCAAACTGCAGTATCAACCCTCTAATTAAGAAACCTGACCTTCACCCTGTCAGCCGTCCAACTACAGTCCAATATCAAACCTCCCCTTTATCTCCAAGATTCTAGAAAAGGTTGTAGCGCAGCAGTTCTGCTCACATCTACTGAGGAACAACATTTATGAAATGTATCAGTCAGGATTTCGGCCTCATCATAGCACAGAGACGGCGCTAGTTAAGGTGGTAAATGACTGTTATTGGCCTCTGATCAGGGTTTTGTCTCTTCACTTGTTTTGCTCTACCTCAGTGCAGCTTTTCACACCATTGATCATCATCTCCTGCTTGCTGGACTTGAGAACGTTGTTGGAATAAAGGGAACAGCTCTCTCCTGGCTCAGGTCTTTTTCTGACTGATCGCTATAAGTTTGTTTATGTAAATGGTTTAGAGTTCTCCACACTCTAAAGTTTGGTGTTCCACAAGGATCTGTCTTAGGCCAACTGCTTTTCTCTTTATATCTGCTGCCTCTGGGTGAAATTATACATAAACATGGTATTCGCTTCCACTGCTATGCTGATGATACACAGCTGTTTATTTCAGCAAAGCCAGATAAGAGAGAGATCAGCTTAACAATGTTGAGGAGTGTGTAAAGGACATAGTATGCTCAACTCAGGTAAGAGGGAAGTACTTTTACTAGGACCACATGCAGATAGAAGTAAACGTTCTGATTATGTAGCATCTCTGGATGGTGTTTCTGTTTCAGTGTGTACAGCAGTCAAACACCTTGTGAAAATGTGAAATTTTGACTTTACTTTAAAGCTCACGTGAATAATATCACCAGGATCGCCTTCTTTCACCTTAGAAATATTGCTAAAATTAGAAATTTGATGTCTTTACAGGATGCAGAAACACTAGTTGATGCCTTTTTAACATCTAGATTAGACTACTGTAACGCTTTACTGTCTGGGTGTTGGAGTAAGTGCAGAAATAAGCTTCAGTTAGTTCAGAATGCAGCAGCAAGAGTCCTCACTAGATCTAGAAAATATGATCACATCAGCCCTGTTTTAATCATCTACACTGCTCCCAATTACATCTCACCCTGGTTATAAAATACTACTACTGACGTATAAAGCACTTAACGCTCTCACGCCGCAGTATCTGAGTGAACTTCTGTACCAGGATGATCCTCCACGCCTACTTAGATCAAAAGGTGCAGGCTATCTGTTGGTACCTCAAATAATGAAGACTCCAGCAGGGGGCAGATATTTCTCTTATAAACCCCACAGTTATGGAACAACCTTCCAACCAGTGTTCGGGACTCAGACACAGTCTCAGTGTTCAAGTCGAGGCTGAACACATATTTATTTAGTGGAGTCTTTAGTCAGTAGGTGTTTGTGAGGTAAAGGAGCAGATCTGCGGGATCATGGATATGGAGTGTTTGGTGAACTGGGATATTTGGATGCTGTCGTCTCCTCACTCTCACACGTTCACTCAGGTTTGTTGATGGTGGTGTGGTGGGTCGTCTCTTATCCCAGAGATCCTCATGTCTGTGTTTCCTTCTGCTTCTCTCTTTTAGTTCTGCTGCTACAGTGAATGTTCACAGTGTCCTTAACTTTCATACAACAATAAGGACACATAATAATCCATATTCTTCTCTCCCTGTCACCCTCTTCTTTCTCTCTCTCTCCCTCTCAGAGAGAGAGTGACCCAACTGTTAAACTTCTGAAAATAGCAAATGATACTTCACTCATTGGACTTATCCAAGATGGTGACGAGTCTGCATATCAGCAGGAGGTGAAGCCACTGGTACTATACTACAGTCAGCACAACCTAGAGCTAAACACATTCAAAACTGTGGAGATGATAGTGGACTTTAGGAAACACCTCTCAACACTACTCCCCCTCACAATATCAGCCCTGTGTCATCTTTGGAGACCTTCAGGTTTTTGAGAACTACCATTTCCCAAGCAGCAGAGGATATACTTTCTCCACTGTAAGTTCTACACTGCAGTCATAGGTTCTGTGGTGTGCACATCCATCACCATCTGGTTTGAAGCAGCAACAAAACAGGACAGAAACGGGCTGCAACCCACAGTTAAAACAGCAGAAAAAAATCATTGATCATTGGCCCACTCTCCAGGACTTACAAGAACCAAAAACAGGCAGGAAATAATACTACTGACCCTTCGCACCCTGGACACAACCACTTTAACTCCTCGCTTCTGGCAGGATGCTACAGAACTTTATTCACCAAAACTGCCATGCACAGGAACAGTTTATTTCCCCAGGCAATCAGCCTCATTAACAACTGACCTTAATTATATGTCCTGCTTCATATCTATAAGTGCTGCATTATCAGAACAGTCATTCATCACTTCATCCCCATATGATACACACACACTCTTACTGCTATTTGTATCACCATGCACTTTCACACTTACTGTACATTACTGATCTGTCATATACTCTGTATATTGTCTTATTTATAACTCATATTGCTTATATTGTCGTGTCTTGTCTGTTTTGTTTTGTACAGTCCAAGCTAAAGTGTCTTATTTATTTATATTATGGAAGTTTAGGTGTGAATACTGGATTATGATTGGCTGGAAGGAGTTCAGGTGTGAATAGTGGATTGTGATTGGCTGGAAGGAGTTCAGGTGTGAATAATGGATTGTGATTTGCTGGAAGGAGTTCAGGTGTGAATAATGGATTGTGATTTGCTGGAAGGAGTTCAGGTGTGAATAATGGATTGTGATTTGCTGGAAGGAGTTCAGGTGTGAATAGTGGATTGTGATTCAATCAATCAATCAATCAATCTTTATTTATAAAGCGCATTACAACCACCAACAGGAGCACAAGGCGCTTTCCAGTAAAGCAAAAAATAAAATGTAAAAATAATTTTTTTTTTCTAAAAGTAATATATTATAAAAAAAATTAATAAATACTTAAGAATATAAAAATAAAAAATAAGGCACAATGAACGTAAAATAGCAGTTGATTCAGGGCTACGTGTTAAAAGCTTGTCTGAATAAATTAGTTTTCAACTGCGATTTAAAAATACTCAGCTCAGTGAGGCATCGTATGTGTGCTGGAAGTGCGTTCCACAGCGTTGGTCCCTGGACAGCAAATGACCGGCCTCCAAACTTTTTATACTTGCATTTTGGAACAACCAGAGAGGTAAGTCCTGAGGAGCGGAGAGTTCTGGCTGGTTGGTAGACCTTTAATAATTCGGCGAGGTACGGCGGGGCCAGATCATTAATTGCCTTGGACACAAACAGCAGGACCTTATACTCCACAGGGGTGATGTGGGAGCACTTGTTGGTGTTGGTGAGAAGACGAGCTGCCGCGTTTTGTACCATTTGGAGCCGATTTAAAAGTGATTGGTTAAGTCCAGTGTAAAGGGCATTACAATAGTCAATCCTCGAGCTGATGAAGGCATGTATAGCTTTTTCAAGGTCAGCTTTGGATAAGAATGCTTTGACCTTGCTGAGGAGCCTTAGCTGATAAAAGCTCGCCTTCACTACTGCACTGATCTGCTTATGATTGGCTGGAAAGAGTTCAAGTGTGAATAGTGAATTGTGATTGGCTGGAAGGAGTTCAGGTGTGAATAGTGGATTGTGATTGGCTTGAAGTTCAGGCATGAATTCAGAGCGTTGAACATGCAGGTAGTTTGCATTTGTCAGTTGAATCTAAATTAATGTGCTGCTTATAAACACTTGTAACCATGGTAACATCCACTTCCAGTTCAATCCAGAGTGACACAGCATTATACATAGATTATACACATTTCCTAATGACCTCACTGAGCTCCATGGAGGGGTTTTGCGTGAAACTTGGTGAAATGGTAAATGGTATATATGGGGATTTTAATAAAAGGCTCGAAGATCAAGATGATGATGAACTGGAGAAGAAAATATAAAAATGAGTGATGGAACGAAAAATAGCAAGCGCCAGCAGTTAACTTCAACAGCTTCATTATTAGCTGATGTGTGTCCCAGATACACTCTCATGTATAGTAAATAAATGTAATCATCTGGCACTACTTTGTCTGTGTGTGTGATTCGGAGCAGCAGAATTGTAGCAGTAATGAGCCGTATATAAAATACATAATGAAAATGAAACATTATTTGGATCCATTTAGTCAGTTTTTGCTCCTCAAACATCAGTAACAGCTGGAACTCCTCAATGCTGGGAAGGGACCATGGTATAAGGTGAGAAACCACAACTAGGTGTGAGGTCTTGCACTATTATAATGATCACGACTTCTTCACATCCACATGGTCATTTATCAGCACTGACAAGTCAAAGCTGCATTTACATAAAATAACAGAATAAAATCGATTGTAAAGAAACCTCCAGGGAACTGAAAACGTAACATCTGGAATCAAGTGTAGTTTAATTAATTGCTTTTTAATCAATAATTAATAATGAATAAACTTCGCCTATCTGCTGTACAGGAATCTGTCTCGGTTGGAGAGTTTAAGCTCAGGTGTGTGACGTGTGAATGAGGGAGTGTAAGATGAACATGGACCTGTAGATCTCCCAGGAGTTTTTTTTAACCCGACCCCCACGTTGCCAAATAAACGACTTTGTTTCCAGCATGTATGAGTGAGATGATTGGAATTCACGGCGGCGAGTAAAATAACTTCCGATTGTTACGCTCGTTTTTCTTAGCGTGATTCCATCTGAGCGACGAGCTCATGCCGAGAGCGGGCAGAGATGAAACATCAGCTCCATCACTCACCATTAAAACTGGAATGCTTCATAGTCGAAATGTAAACGTTGCTCATGACACTGCAACTCTGGAGGTGTTGGTTCCTTGTCCAATTCTCCCTCGTTTTTTTTTAATGTTCTCGCTCTGATGTGGCATCATTTCTATAGTTCACTTTCTAACAGACCGTTCACAAGATAAATAAAAACGTCATGGAAGGAGTCTCCAGTGCCAGGGCTTTGAGATGTTTAGAGGTTAACAGTTTGTTATGCTATGTTATGATACGTATGCAACAAACAAGGTATATTGTTGTTTTTTTTTGTCTTGCTAATGATATGTGAATAATGTTTGTGCTGAAAGTATTGAACGCAACTTCTCAAGAAAGAACACAAAATATACAACTAGAAGGAAAAATGATGACCTCAGGGGCGACTAAGAAGTCTTCAAATACTCTTAACATTCCCAGTTAATTCTTCAATTCAGTTTTATTTGTGTAGCACTTTTAACGCTTTTAAATTAGTCTCTATGAGTTTATTGCTAATGACTGAGCCAAGCGGTTGTGAGGAAAAAAAATACTCCCTGAGATGGTATAAGGAAGAAACCTGGTAGAGGAACGAGACTCAAAAGAGATCTCATCCTGAACACCAAATGTACTTTCTTTACATTTCCATCAATGTTGATGTTATTAATATTCACTGATGGAGACTTGAATGCAAAACTGTCCATGGTGATTGTGGTCTTCTGAGCTGTTGTAGCAGACTGGTAATATTCATTTCAGTCTAAATAGATCTTCATGGTTTTTGAGTTTAACCCTCTAAAAGGAACCTCACGGATCTTTTCATATGGAGAACATCCTCAGGTGCACCGAGTGGTGTTCAAGATTTTTCATTGACACTTTGCTGGTTTATGTTCACCTTTCTAACACAAAACTCTCAGTGGGGTTGGGGCTTAACATTTGTTTACTCTCATTGGCTAGAGAGATTTAGGATTTCTTTGTTTCTTTGTTTGTTTGTTTGTTTCTTTCTTTCTTTCTTTCTTTCTTTCTTTCTTTCTTTCTTTCTGTGTCTTTGATCTTCTAGATTTTCAATCTTATGATGATTTTTACAAAATACATTGGATTCTTTTACATATTTACATTTTTGTATCGTTTCATTTAAATGTTTAAACTATATGTTGGGATGCTGTCAGGATGTATGCATTTCCCTCCTGATGTCTCACTCACCAGAAGTTGACAGAGTTCAGTTGTCTCGGTTTAGAGCGTGTATTTTTTTCTGTGTTTTTGGTGTTTTAAAGACCAATTATAGTTCTTCTCTCTCTCTTTTTAATCTCCGGACACTGCCCCATACTGATCACCATCCTTTCTTCTTCTTCTTCTTCTTTTGGCTGCTCCCATTAGGCTCCCATTAGGGGTCGTCACAGCGGATCATCCGTCTCCATACTACTCTGTCCTCTACATCTGTCTGTTTCAAACTAACTACCTGCATGTTTTTCTACACCACATCCATAAACCTCCTTTTTGGTTTTCCGTCCTGATAGCTCCATCCTCAGCATTCTCCTACAGAAGTAAATAAATTCAATTCATGTTTATTTGTATTGCGCTTTTAAAAATGTACATTGTCTCAGAGCAACTTTACACAGACAATGTGGAGATAAAAATAAAGATGTTCTTTATAAGTGTAAGTTTGTCCCTGATGAACAACCCGGTGAAGACGATGGCAAGGAGAAATTCCCTGAGATGCAGAAGGAAGAAACCTTGAGAGGAACCAGACTTAAGAGGGAACCTCATCCTCATCTGGGTTGCTCCGAATGTCTATTTAGAGCAGATATCCGATGTTGCGGGGTGCAGTGATGGTGATCAGAAGCGAACTGTAGTCCTGAGTCAGTGTAGCAGACTGTTAACTACAAATCCATATTCAAAGCTCTTGTTCTTACTCCGGAATTTCATGGAACCACCCAAGGCGTTGAGGAGAAACTGTCCCAAGCTGCACAGAGTGGCCTCCAATTGAAGAGAACACTATCCAGAGGCAGACCAGGACAAAGTGGGAAGATCCACGGCAGGAAGAGGAGCAGGAACAGTGTTCACTGGAACCTCAGGAGCATGTTTCTCTCTCTCTTTCGGTCGAGTTAGAGAGAGAGAGAGAGAGAGAGAGAGAGAGAGAGAGAGAGAGAGAGAGAGAGAGAGAGGTGACAGAAAGAGAAGGATATGGATTATTAAGTCTCCTGATTGTTGTATGAAAGTTAATGTCACTGTGCAGTTTGGACTACGGCAAGACTCGCTATAGCAGCATAGCTAAAAGGGAGAAGCAGAAGGTAACACAGACATGAGGATCTCTGGGATAAGAGACGACCCACCACACCACCATCAACAAACCTGAGTGATCCTTTACCTCACAAACACCTACTGACTAAAGACTCCACTAAATGAATGTGTTCAGCCTCGACTTGAACACTGAGACTGTGTCTGAGTCCCGAACACTGATTGGAAGGTTGTTCCATAACTGTGGGGTTTATAAGAGAAAGATCTGCCCCCTGCTGGAGTCTTCATTATTTGAGGTACCAACAAATAGCCTGCAACTTTTGATCTAAGTAGGCGTGGAGGATCATCCTGGTACAGAAGTTCACTCAGATACTGCGGCGTGAGAGCGTTAAGTGCTTTATACGTCAGTAGTAGTATTTTATAACCAGGGTGAGATGGAATTGGGAGCAGTGTAGATGATTAAAACAGGGCTGATGTGATCATATTTTCTAGATCTAGTGAGGACTCTTGCTGCTGCATTCTGAACTAACTGAAGCTTATTTATGCACTTACTCGAACACCCAGACAGTAAAGCGTTACAGTAGTCTAATCTAGAAGTAACAAAAGCATGAACTAGTTTTTCTGCATCCTGTAACGACATCATATTTCTAATTTTAGCAATATTTCTAAGGTGAAAGAAGGAGATCCTGGTGATATTATTCACGTGAGCCTCAAAGGAAAGACTCGGGTCAATAATCACACCAAGGTGTTTGACTGCTGTACACACTGAAACAGAAACACCATCCAGAGATGCTACAGGAATCGGAAACTTTACTTTTAGCTGCATGTGGTCCTAGTAAAAGTACTTCCGTCTTATCTGAGTTGAGCAGAAGAAAGTTATCAAGCATCCACTGTCTAATGTCCTTTACACACTTCTCAACATTGTTAAGCTGTACCCCATGTTCCTCCAAACCATCTCAATCTCACCTCCCTCACCTTGTCTCCAAATTGTCCTACATGCGCTGTCCCTCTAATAAACTCATTTCTAATCCTGTCTATCGTCGTCACTCCCAACGAACATCTCAACATCTTCAGCGCTGCAGAGCCGATCCTTGATGCAGTCCAAACTCCACCTCACACCCATCTGTCGTTCCTACCGCACACTTCACTGCTGTCACACTGTCCTCTTACATGTCCTGCACCACCCTCACATACTTCTCTGACACACCAGACTTCCTCATACAATACCACCTGATCACCATTCTTTAAGACTGGATAAAATGGCAATTTTTTGTCTCTGAGCTTCAGAAAGTCCTTTTTATTGTATCTTTTTTAGTTTTGTTTGTTTTTTTAAATAGTTACATTTAATACATTTGCATGAATATGAAAGGGAAAGTGAGAGAGAGAGAGAGAGCGAGAGAAAAAGAAAGAGAGAGAGAGAGATAGAGAGAGAGAGAGAGAGAGAGAGAGAGAGAGATAGAGGCTGGTGAGGGAAAGGTTGTTTACTGCTGCTATAATCTAAGCAAGAGCAGGAACTAACACGCTTTTGGGGATGTTCAGAGAAAAAAGTGTGACGTGTCTTAAATAAATAAACGATAGTAAAGGTGTAAGAGGAATAAAACACTCAGGGGTGTGCTGATCTGGCCAGAGATGGCAAAAGTCCACACATCCTTCACTTAGCAGTAGTGCAGATCCTCATGTTTTAAAAGACTCTGGTAAGCGTTGAAGTTCTGACTGCACAGAAGTGAAAGTAAAGAAGTTTGGGCTCCAACATGTTCTTCAGTAAAATGTAGTCATTAATTTGACCTGTTTCAGTGTCACACTTGTAACTGAACCTTACATCATATTAATACAAAATAATTTCACATTTCGTTAACTTATGAATGTATTAGGAAACATGTTGACGGGCTGAAAAACGGTGCAATGAGAAGAAAAAATATTGATCATTTCACCAAACAGATTAAAACTAAACGAGTCTGTTGTGAAAATGTAAGAAGTAGAAAGTACAGATATTTGTGTCAAATGTAGATTGAAAGTAAAACAGTGATACCCAAAAAATCTCCTAAAGTACAGTAATGAATTATTTGTACTTCATTACTTCACTCCTCTGTGGGAAAATAACTGCAGAATGTTCACCGATGTCTTTGTATAAAATGTCCATGAAAAGATTCAAGGAAAAATACAAGGAATATTTATTTATTTCTTTTTGTGAATTCATACAAAATCTGTAAACTTCAGCGTATTGTACGGATCCACACGTGCTGCTCAGACGGTCTTCACTGATGAAAACCTTCACGTTTTTCCAGACAGGTGTCGATAAAAAAAAAAAAAAAGGAAGACAAGATGAAAAAGAAGAAGGCAGCGAGTGAAAGTGAAAGATGGAGTGGAGGCCTGATGCCGTCTCTCAGCCGCTCTGCAGGCCTCTTTAATATTTCATTCCGACGTGCAGTTCCTCACCTCGCAGAGAACATCTTTCATCTGCTTCCTCTTGATTTGGAACATGTTTCTGAGGTGTCCTGAGATACTCTTCATGTGATCGGTTGGATACTGGACCTCGTTTCTTGATCGCCGCAGTTGCTTTTAGTTTTCTTTGACAAAAATTGAAGCGTTCTCAAACTTAAGAGTCACGGTTCATATCCCAGTGATGTTCCACGGAACAAGAGAGCAGCGTGGAAATGAAAGCAAAAAAACTCAAGTCTGACGGGGTTTATTCACCTTTATCACGCTTATTACAGAACACTGTTCAATCCCAGAGCGGATGTTATTGAACACATGCAGTCACAATCTTGTGTGTGTGTGTGTGTGTGTGTGTGTGTGTGTGTGTGTGATACAACATGTCCTCAGTGGCCCAGTGTGACTCAAGGGAAATAGAACCGAGTGAGAACAGGCCTAAAGCCATTTCCGTGAGTGATGAGGTCATCAACGTGCGACAGGTGAACACGATCGAGTTTTTTACCCCGTCACCTTCTGACGCCAAAAATAGCCATGACCTTAGATTTTTATTTTTTTTACGCATACATTTTTTTTGGAATGAAGTCCCATGAGATTGAATGTCTGATTTCCTCGCGTTCTAATATTAATCTATATCCTCATTCTTACACATTGAGTACTACCATAATGCAACGCTGCACACCATCATCACGCAAACATCTTTACAATGAGAAAATCCACACGTACATCTGAAATGATTGGCAGCTGTATTGTAACTCAGACCCTCTAAAAGCTCCGCCCCCTTTCCCTTCATCTCGAGAAATTGATTCATGTGTCTGACACTTTTGGGAAAAGTGTAAAAACTTTTTTTTTTAGCATTTTTAGAGTTTACTGGGAGCGCAGTGACGGGTCGTTTATTATTGAGTCATCTCAAAGAGTGTTCATATTCTGTTCATATTCTTCTGATCACTAATAGAGAGAGTGAGATATATACAGTTCTCTTCCAAAGTTTTAGGCAGGTGTAAAAAAAAATGCATAAACCTGAGAAAAAGTGTAAAGTAAGAAAAATGTTAAAAATAAGTGTTAATTAAAAAAAAAAAAATCTATTTACAAAATAGAAAGTAAATGAGCAGAATCCTTCTAGCTACAGTTTTTGAAGGAACTCAGCATGTAGGTCATTCCAAACTCCTTGGAGAACTAAGCACAGATCTGCTGTGGATGGAGGCTCCTCAAATCCTTCTGTCTCTTCATGTAATCCCAGACAGACACGATGATGTGAAGATCAGGACAGTGTCAAGGTCAAAACTATCACTTCCAGGACTCCTTGTTCTTCTCTAAGATGAAGATAGTTCTTAATGACTTTGGTTGTATGTTTGGGGTCATTGCCCTGCTGCAGAATAAATTCAGAACCAATCAGACGCCTCCCTGACGGTACCGCATGATGGGGAGGTATCTGCCTGTATTTCTCAGCATTGAGGACACCATTAATCCACAAACACATCTCCAACTGCATTTGCAGAAATGAAGCTAAAAACCTTCAGGAAACCTCCTCTATGTCTACTGTTTCCTGCAGACACTCTCCAGACCTCAGCAAACAACCTGCTGCTATCTTTCTGACTACAGTTCCTCTGAGTACACTGAGCCTTGTTTCCATGTTGATGGTTTGGCTATTTGGCCACAATTCCTAGATGAAGACTGGTTTCCTCCAGTTCTTTGGCACTGCTGGACACCTTCTGATGTCGAGGGGGGAATAAGCATGATGTGAAACCCCAGTCTGATTTGAAATCTTTGCCTGGTAGAGACCTCGCCATTTTTTGTTCTATTTCTTATTTGAACGTTTTGTTCTCCACAGTAGGGAGGGGTTCAGCATCAGGAAGAGGAAATAAGGTGAGCTGTCCAGATGGTTTAGTCCCAGCGCTACGTCCCATGACGTACGTGAGAGTGGTGTCCAGCTTCCTGATTGGCGGAAAGAAAAACGTGAGGCAAGGGATCACATGTAGACTCACATCTTTTTCCCCGCTTTAGCCACCGGGTGGACGTTCGTCCGTGCTACAGAGAGAAATCAGACGCTCCAGTTTCGTGTCATTAAAAGTGGGGCGGTCTGTTCTTTGGAAGTTTCCCAGCGAAATGTCCTGGGGACCAAGACACTGAAAATATCTCTCTATATTCATGCTTTGTCCTACATAAAAGTCAGAGAGAGTGAGAGAGAGGGAGGGAGAGAGAGCGGGAGGGAGAGAGAGAGCCCAGATACAAACGATTCCAGGTCAAACATCAGGGTCAGTTGTGCAGAAAATTTGTGTTTGGTGTTCTGTGATCATCAACTTACAAATTAAAATAAGACTGGTGGAAAAACATCCAATAATGTAAACAGCTGTACACAATGTGTGCCAAAAGTATTAAAACACACCAAAATATTACACATTTGTGGTTCTTCTCCAAACCCCAAAGTTGGAGATACACGTCTTTGGATGCAGGAGCATGACATTTTGCCCTCAGTTCCAGCATGACAATCCTCCTGTGCACAAAGCTAGCTCCAAGAAGATCTGCTTTACATGGGTGGAAAAACTCCTGCTAGAGAGCTCCAACTCAACTGAGGATGAATGTGAGCGCTGACTGCACCCCAGGCCTCCTCAACGTACCTACATCACTTTACTTACACCCTTGTGTCTAAATAAATCTCCGCAAAAATCCACTAAAGCATCTTTCCAGAAGAGTGGAGCTCATTATAATAGCAAATGGAGACTAAATGTGGAATGAGATGTTCAAAAAGAAGCACCTACCAATCTTATGGTCAGGTGTCCACAAACATTTAGCAGTATAGTGAAGATTAGATTTAAAACAAATCCTGAGCAGGAGAAGGAAAGAAGTTTTTCACAGAGCCATGATGATCATGATGAGGAGTTTAATGAGAGCAGTGTGTACGGAGACAGGAGCAGATCATCAGCACATCATGAATCGTTATTGTTACTGTTTTACGCTTCCATTCTTTCTTCCTTGTATTATTTCATTTAATTCATTTATGGTGGAACTGATCCCACAATGCATTGCAGCACGACACTGACCCCTGACCCCCGGACATATGTTTATATGTTTGCAAATATAAAAACTGGAATGATGTTAGCTAAAATGTTCAAGTCTTTTGTGAAAATCACTGTAAGATATCCTTTAGAGCTAATCTGGTATTGCGTCAGTGGCTAACTGATGCTAAGCAGTGATCCAGGCTATAACACTCACACACTCACACACACTCACAGTCTCACGTGTAAAGAAATTAAACACGAATTTTCATGGATTCTGAGAATTAGTATGGAAGCATAGAGGCAACAAAATTAATAAAAAATGTGATATGAAAAATGTCAACGTATTTCTCTACTTCAATTTACATTTACATTAATATATGTGCAAATTTTACATTCGCCTTTTCTACAATAAATTACATACATTTACTAATGATTTACAAGTTTACAAGCAAAGTAGCCAGTTTCCAGTGAACTCGTTTATCAGCTAAATAAAGGAAGCTAGCGAAGCCTAACCTAAATATCTAGCATTAGCAAGCTACTTTTTTTTTTTTTTTTTTTTGGCTAGTCACTTTTGTAGCTTTTTCTAGCTTTGGCGAGCTATGTATTTATTAACATATTGTTAGGAAAAATGACAGGAAAAACAAGTAAAAATAAATTCTTTTATATTTACAAGTAGCACATTGCTACACAAAAAAAACCCCAAACAGCTGAGAAATAAACAATCATGAAGACGACACCGGGAAGCTACGCTGGAGTGATCAGCAGCTCCGTTATCAAGAGACGAAATGAAACAAAATGTTAGCTATAAATGGTGTCAAATTCTGAGTTATTTTAATAATAATAACAATAATTATTGTTATTATTATTATAATTAATTAGTTTTAATATGCTAACAGTACAGTAATGTGCAATAAATATAAAAAACAGAAAGAAAAAATCGGTATTTTTTAATATTTGACATGAGTTCTGTCATATTCCACAGAATGTTCTGATGTCATGTTTAACTGCGGAGATCAGCCGCTAATCAGGGGCCAGGAAACCGAGCAGAATATTTATAAAGCTTCAAAAAGAAAAACAACTTTGAAATTCTTCATTTTTATGGTTTTAAATAAAATGACCAAACATTCAACAAACAAACATTTGTTTCGAACAATAAATCTCCTCAGGTCTGACTGTTGCTGCTTGTGGGATTGCTGTTGTATTTGATATCATTAGCTGGAAGTGTGTTTAGCCTGTTAGCTAACAATATCATAATAATGAAGTATGTTAGAAAACTTGCTTAGGTTAAAGCTGGTACATGGTGTGTTTAATGGTGTTTAACGGTGTTTAAAGCGACGTGGCCACGTTCCACCAAACCACATATCAGATAAATAACATTTTATTGTGAATATAAGAGAGAAAGTTGCAATGTTTGTGTAATAGGTACATCTGCATCCATCCTCCTCTGAGAGATGACATCCCTTCATTATCACCTCTATCCCTCCATTATCACCTCTATCCCTCCATCAATATCACCTCTATCCCTTCATTATCACCTCTATCCCTCCATTATCACCTCTATCCCTCCATCAATATCACCTCTATCCCTTCATTATCACCTCTATCCCTCCATTATCACCTCTATCCCTCCATCAATATCACCTCTATCCCTTCATTATCACCTCTATCCCTCCATTATCACCTCTATCCCTCCATCAATATCACCTCTATCCCTTCATTATCACCTCTATCCCTCCATTATCACCTCTATCCCTCCATCATCACCACCTCTATCCCTCCATCAATATCACCTCTATCCCTCCATTATCACCTCTATCCCTCCATCATCACCACCTCTATCCCTCCATCAATATCATCTCTATCCCTCTATTAACATCACCTTTATCCCACTATTATCACCACCTCTATCCCTCCATCATTATCACCTCTATCCCTCCATTATCACCTCTATCCCTCTATCATCACCACCTCTATCCCTCCATCAATATCATCTCTATCCCTCTATCAACATCACCTCTATCCCTCTATCATCACCACCTCTATCCCTCTATCAATATCATCTCTATCCCTCTATCAACATCACCTCTATCCCTCTATCATCACCACCTCTATCCCTTCATCAATATCATCTCTATCCCTCTATCAACATCACCTCTATCCCTCGATTATCACCACCTCTATCCCTCCATCATTATCACCTCTATCCCTCTATCATCACCACCTCTATCCCTCCATCATTATCACCTCTATCCCTCTATCATCACCACCTCTATCCCTCCATTAATATCACCTCTATCCCTCTATCATCACCACCTCTATCCCTACATCATCACCTATATCCCTCTAGCATCACCACCTCTATCCCTCCATCATTATCACCTCTATCCCTCTATCATCACCACCTCTATCCCTCCATTAATATCACCTCTATCCCTCCATCATCACCACCTCTATCCCTACATCATCACCTCTATCCCTCTATCATCACCTTTATCCCTCTGTCATCACCACCCCTATCCCTCTATCATCACCACCTCAATCCCTCCATTATCATCTCTATCCCTCTATCATCACCACCTCTATCACTACATCACCACTACCTCTATCCATTAATCAAAATCACCTCTATCCCTCTATCTTTACCACCTCTATCCCTACATTTATATCAACACTACTGCTCTATCATCACCACCTCTATCCCTCCATCACCATCTCTGTTTCCCCAGCACCACCTTCATACCTCCACCACTACCTCTTTTCTCCACAATCTCTATCCCTCCATCATCATTTCTCTCTATCTATCATCTATTTCCCTCTATTACCACCTCCGTTCCTACATCATCTCATCCTTATTCACCACATACATTCCTGGATCATCACCTCCATCCTCTATTACCACCTGCATCCCCCATCCCTCCATCTGCCCATCACCAAACATCAATCCTCCTTTTCTTCCATCACCACCTCCATTACTCTGTCTCCATCTCACATATTCTCTCTCTTTCCTCTCCCTCTCTCTCCCTCTCTCTTTCCGCTCCCTCTCTCTCCCTCTTTCTCCACTTCTTCACTTTTTCTTTTTCTCATTTTCCATGTTTGTGCTTTTTTCTATACCATAATAAAACCCTGTGTGTAATTTTATCTCTCTCTGAGTATCTGAGAAGTTCCTTTAACTGAACACACCTCACACTTTTATCCATTTAGAGTTACAGTTAGAGTTTCTGAGAACGACACAGGATAAACAGATAACAAAGAGATAAGAAGCTGAGATGATGAGATGAGATAATTCTATTCAGGTTTTTTGTAGCGCGTTTTTAACAATGGATACTGTCAAAGCATCTTTGCAGAGATAAAGAGGTTTAAAGAATTTATGTTTGTTACTTATTACTGTAAGTTTATCCCTAATAAGTAAACCAGACTCAAAATAAGACACATCCTCATCCTCAATACCGAATGTCAATTTATTACAGTCCCATCATTGTTGAGGTGCTGTTTAGTGGTAGGTGCTGAAATACAGAACTGTTCATACAAACTGTGGTGCTGAACCATTGTAGCAGACTGATGACTCTCAGAGGGGACGATGCTACAGATTCCATGTGGAAACTTTAGGAAATGTAAATGCTCTCAGGTTCTACAGAGAACCTTCAGAGGTTCTGCAGATGCAGAAACGTTCTGTCTCTTACATTTCTTTCTTTCTTTTTTTCTTTCTTTTTTTCTTTCTTTCTTCTTTCTTTCTTTTTTTCTTTCTTTCTTTCTTTCTTTCTTTCTTTCTTTCTTTCTTTCTTTCTTTCTTTCTTTCTTTCTTTCTTCTTCATTCGGCTGCTCCCGTTAGGGGTCACCACAGTCTTCCAATGAGTTTTCCTTCAGTTGGAACCCGACTGTTTCATTTAATTTCTTTTTTGTGTACAGAATTAAAAAAGAGAGAGAGAGAAAGAGTGAGAGAGAGACTCTTAATTAGCACGAGTGGTTTCCTCTGTTCAAACCCGAAGCATTGACGTTGTTCCTGTTGTAATAAACCCCGAGCCGGAGGAGACTGAAAGCATGGCATAATTTATTTATGATTTATTTCTATGAATAATGATCCACGCTCATGTTCGGGTCAAAGCACAGACAGATGTGAAGCTCAAGGGCAAAGCCATTAGCATTAATCCAGAAGACAAGTTGAGGTTGAAAGATGGAAACAAACCAAACACAGATAAATGAAGTTTAATAATAAAACTTTATTAAATGTTCAGATTGTTTGTGCTAAAAATTATATGCACTAGTTACTAGCAGTTAGCGAACCCGCTTTCTAAAATCAGCTGATGTAAATGATGTCCAGATGATTTTGGTGTCAGAAATGTTGGCAGTGAATAATTTGCATATTCATGACATATATTCATATTATAGCTCTTCAGTGTTCAGAATTCAGAATATAAATCCAGAAACACAGAAATAATGTCGAATTAAAATCAGAGGTTCAAACTATATTAATTAGTTACTAGCAGTTAGCAAACACGCTAGCTAAAATCAGCTAATATGCATAATCTCCTCATTTTCCACCTCAC
>JBCEWE010001388.1:0-28944 GCA_039877035.1 Silurus lanzhouensis | reverse complement strand
ACGAAATGTCTGGTGTTACTGTTTTGTTTTGTTTTTTCCAGTTAACCCTTGCGTAATTGACAGGTTTTATTTTTAATCTTTTTTTTTTTGCTTTATATGGTTTATGATTGATATATGATTATAAACAGATTATAAAACACAATACAATTTGAATATGTAAACAATATACAAAGTGTATATTGTTTACATATTTCAAATTGTATTGTGTGTATGCACAGTACATGGCACACAGTATGGAAACTTGCACATTCAATAATATTTTATTTTGTTCTATTCTACAGTCCATATTTCAGGAATAAAACCAAGTAATTCAAAACAAACATTTGAAAGAAAAATATGTATTGAACTCAACTGACAAACATGTCAAGACCCGATATCAATTATACAATGAAATGAAATAACATTTAGTGTCACTTCTTTCAAGCTTTCTGGCTGGTTTTTAAAGTAGTAGCTTTTTATGCAGTGTTAAAGCTAACATATATCTCAATATATAAAGCTACTTAAAACTGCCAAAACGTAAATTTAGTGCAATAATGAAAGAGCAAACCATAAAATAAAATATAGTTCCTATCAGCATACTGTAACGTTTCCCCTGTCATCCACCCTTATTCACCGGACTACATTACCCATCATCCTTGCCCCGTCATCCACCATGTTTGTTTCCCGTCTTCATCTGTCTGTTCACCCGGACTCTATTTATACTCAGCACCACTGTCTTTACTCATTGTCGGTTATTCGTCTTTACTACGTTGTATGTAGTGTGATTTACCTGCTCCTTATTATTAAAATCACATCTTTAATGTTACTATTCGTGTCCTCGTCTCTCCGTGTACATACTGTGACACATACTTGATATTATGTAGAATTAGCAGAGTTAAACATGCTGTAAAATCTCATTTCAACATTATCCTTTATTCTTATTGGAAGGGTTTTGATAACACACACTTGTTAAAACAAAAGACGTTATAAAGAGTTTAAGGAAAATACACAGAAAAAAGTGAACGTTTGTCCAACAGCTATTTTTCCTTATAATCCTTTCAAACTTGCTAATTATTCAACCAAGAGCAACAGGCAGAGTTACTAAACATTGTGCAATACAATCGGATGCCATATGCAACTTACACTGCGTGACTTTTTTGTAAAAAAGGACTGAAGCGGGTTTTTGCCTTCTTTGAGCTCATCGCAACCGAATGTTGGATCGCGCAACCGAATGTTGGATGTGACTCCAGCTACAGTACTGTTGCGCGTGATGATGACGTGACAAGTGAGTGACTGGTTGCCATGGATACGTTAACGTCATGTATAGACTATCTTGTCTCTTTGGAATTTAAATCACTTCGCATTTGTATACATTGCTCCATTAAAACCTCAACATGTCGTGAACACAACTCTCCACTAAAAAAAGTGAGGGGGACAATTTACTTTTTATAAAAAGTGCGGGGACATGTAATAATCCCCGTGTAATCTACGCCCCTGTGGTGTACTAAGTATGACCTCAGCCATTGAAATGAAGAGACGCGCCCTTACCAGCATATGACCTTTCATCTCCAAGCGTCTGTGTATCGTTGAATAAAAAAAACACAAACTAAAAGAACGAAAGTTTCTCCGTTTCTCCATTTTAAAATGAAACCTAATCCATTTTGTGGATATACGGAATATAAATATATGATAAATATAGTATTTTTGTTTTAGTCTAAACTAAAGCTTAATGGCTAAAAGTTGCGGAGTGAAGATGCAGCTGTGCTTTTTACATTAAACACACGTTCACCAATATTTCCATGATTTACTTACTGTTTAGGACAGTCCATAAAAGGTTACTCGAAAAAGCTTAAAAAAAAAAAAAGGGAAAGAAAAGAAAAGTACGGAAGCGCATTGCATTCACAAAAAAAAAAAAAAATTCACAGCCAGGATCTCATAATTATGAGTTAC
This sequence comes from Silurus lanzhouensis, assembly GCA_039877035.1. Taxonomy (NCBI): domain Eukaryota; kingdom Metazoa; phylum Chordata; class Actinopteri; order Siluriformes; family Siluridae; genus Silurus; species Silurus lanzhouensis. The sequence continues at coordinate 27,015 of JBCEWE010001388.1, read as the reverse complement.
TAAGTCATACTTATGAGATACTAAGTCATAATTATGACTTAGTAAGTCATAATTATTAGATAATAAGTCATAATTATGAGATACGGATCTCATAATTATGAGATACTAAGTCATAATTACGAGATCCTTATCTCGTAATTATGACTTAGTAAGTCATAATTATGAGTTACTAAGTCATAATTATGACTTAGTATCTCATAATTATGACTTACTAAGTCATAATTATGAGATAAGGATCTCATAATTATGACTTAGTATCTCATAATTATGAGATCCTGGCTGTGAATTTTTTTTTTTTTTTTGTGAATGCAATGCGCTTCCGTAGAAAAGAAAAGGCAATTGCATAATACATTAAGAAAACTGACCCGAGACAGACCTCGTGAAGACCAAAAGCAGATCAAAGTGGAGAAACACGTGTGTGTGTGTGTGTGTGTGTGTGTGTGTGTGTGTCTGTGTGTGTGTGTGTAAAAGCGACACGTCGCATGCTTATTACTACAGAGCACAGAGAAGAGACTATATATAAATATATTACATACAGCATATAAATAACAGGTAAATACGGCATGATTTATTATAGTGATTTAATCTGATATCGGCAGTAAGTATAAGCAGAGCTCCGCCCCGCCTCATGTCCGCATCCGCCAACCACAACATTCCGTCTTTTCAGGGAGGAGCAGAACCGAAAATTCCCAGAACAGAGCAGGTAAATAATGAGACATTAAAAAATATCCAAACGGCTTCGAAAGAAACTTGTAAACAAACCTCCAAAAAAGCAAGAAAAAAAAAGACAAACTCCAAAAAAAACAAGACAAAGACCACATCAGGATCAGCGTTTCTTCGTGTTTTTACAGGAGATATCAACAATGTAAGAACCTCATTCACCTCATTTTCTCTTGGAATTGTGTGGGATTTACTTAAGCTTATAGTTCTGAAATTTAATGGTTATATTTATGGATTATAATTATAATAATATAAAGCCAAAAAATCACATTGTGTCTCTTTCGGGCAAATTGTATATTATAGACATATAACATTGTAGCCAAACAAGTTGTTCTGCTCTTTCAAGTTTTGCTTTCAGTCTTCAGTCTTTCATAACAGATTATCGTTAACCAAAAGTGTTATGGAAGATTAAATCGGTAAATAGTTAAAATAAGTAGGATTCCTACTCATCATAAACTAATGTCGTAAATTTAAAGTGTAAAACGTGCATTCGGAAATGTTTTTTTTTTATTGGCTAGAAAGTTAGTGTTTGTTATAATAAATGTACTTTTGATCATGTCTGCAGAAAAAGTAACTACATTTACCAACTGCTATGTCTGAAGAAAAATGAACTTCCTCTTAATGTCAGAATTATAAAGTGTAAGAGAGCATTCAGCAGTTTTGTTTAATTTAATTTATAGTGTTATATAACAACAAAGGAAGATGTGACCACGTCAGCAAAAAATTACCCACAACAACTACTTTAGCTCAAGAACAAACTTCCTCAAAAGTCAAGTGATTACAAAATAACTATTATAATACCAGCATAGTCAAAAGTATTGGACTCTCATGTGGCAAAGACGTGACTACAGTAAAGAGTGTTGTTATTCAATAAAACTGCCAATAGCATATGCAAAGTTCTAAAAGTAAAGGTCAGGGACAAATAACAAGCAGTCGGTCATATATATATTAAACATTAACTATACTATTAATAGTATAATATCATCTATATTATGGATAGCATAATAACTATAAAATGGATAGTATGAAAACACTTAATATAGCAAATAACATATCAAAGGCAAGAATACAGAAAAAACAAATAGGATTATGGTCTGGTTCAATGGGGTGAAAACTAATAGGGCAATAAATGCTTATGAAAAGTGAAAGTATGAAAGTATTATATGTGCATATATCTGTGTGCAGCTATAAATTGGGTGAGTGTGAACATGGTGAGCATGATTTGTAGACCACAGTGTCTATTTTTGTAAGTAGGGTGCATTCTGGGAGGTGTAGTTCAATACACATTCAATACTGTGTAAACTTGTAAAGTGTTTGGTTGGAAATACTGATTATCCATTTTCATAGTTTGTAATAGGCGTATGGAACACAGTCAAAATCAGCAAAAGAGACAGTCAAAATTCTCATTCAAAATGAATTGCTTTTATCTTAAAATTTAAACTCTTTCCTGTCAGTGTGTAAGAAAAGTAAGTAAGAGAGAGATTTTTTTCCGAAGCAGATGTATAAGTTTTTAATTATACTGGAAATCAATCATTGTGTTATTTATTCATGACAGATTTTATTTTCTATATAATAAATTATATGCTTTTTTTTTTAGATTTCTCCAAATATGATGACTTAACCAACATTCAGAGCATTTAAGACTGAAATGCATCTGAAAATATTCATGAGCTGCACTAGAAATTTCACCATTACTGAACTGAATACAAAGCAATGTGACAGATCATGAAGTCTGGGGATGAAACCTTAATTTCTTCTTGATGAGTACAATGATTCATAATGATTTCCTTTAATTTGGAGCGAACGTCCCTTATTGCTTCTTTTACTTTTCTCAATATTGAACTGTATTTTTGTGCTTGTGGACGAGCTGAATATGAAATAAATGGAGAATGCTGCCCCATGTGTCCAACTGGTAATGAGATGTAATATTGTACATTAATAAAATAGGTCACTGCAAATAATCTTCCATTAAAGTAAATTATTGTTCAGTTCTTCTTTAATATATTTTTAGGAAATCGGGTTTATAGACACTGCACAAAATTCACCAGCACAAGATGTTTGCCATGTGTTGGCTCAACTTACACTGATGAACCCAATGGCCTTTCAAGTTGTCTTAACTGTACAGTGTGTGATGTTGGTATGTATAAGTTTGTCACAGATCTGTTTTATGTAACATTATGTGCATTATTTATTAACAATATTAATAAAGGTATTACATATGCTATGTTTAATGTTATTTTGTGTGTGTGCATTTTCAACAGGACAGGGATTAAAAGTAAAAAACGCCTGCACGTGGACTTCAGATACAGTTTGTGAGCCGCTGGAGGGGTTTTATTGTACTGACAATTACAGTGACAAATGCACATTTGCTTTGCAACACACCAAATGCAACCCTGGAGAATATATAAAGCAGGAAGGTTGGTGTAATAGAGTACAATAGACTGGATTAAACTATGCATTTTCCAAAGCAGGACCAGATTGTTTATTTACTCAGCTGCACTTTGTTTTTGCAGGAACAGCAGTTAAAGATACTGAATGTTCACTGTGTGCAGATGGAACATACTTCAATGGCTCCTTCACATTTGTAAACAACATACAAAGTGAGTGTTCACCTGATCAGTGAATTACATTGATTACATCGATAACTGACGAAATGGAGCAAAGCACCACCAAGATATTGAGATGAATAAATAAGGGCTTAATTTTCTTTACTAATTTATTTCTGTCCTTCCTTTCTTCCTTCCCTAAATAAATAATATTTCCTCCAAATGTCTTCTTCTTATAATTCAATTTAAACAATTGCTGATCTCCTATGATCAATCTTACAAACTGTAAATTTGTATGTTGTAAACCCTAATCTATTGTTAAGAAGCTGGTGGGTTGTTTCTCTTCATTTTTTATCTAATTGTTCTGTGTAACATTTCTGAAGTGTCCACTCCCTTTCCATTATTTCATAACAAAGAAAGAGTTGAAAGCTTTGAACTAAATCAAGAATGATGAAAGAAACCATATGAAACTGCAGAAACGTGTCTTTAGAAATCTTGATTAATAAAAGCTAAACACAAAGAAGAAACTGTGACATGCAATAACATGTTGAGATAAAACACAAGTGTTTTCCTTCCTAATCTTGAATGCGACCCTGTAATTTAATGAACACATTTAATTTAATAAAAAACAAGCTAACAGGAAAGGGCTCAGGGCTGATCCTTGATGCAATCCCACCTCCACCTTAAACCAGTCTGTTGTTCCTACTTCACACTTACCTCATACATGTCCTGCACCACCCTCACATACTTCTGACACACCTGACTTCCTCATACAATACAACAAGTCCTCTCTCGGCACTCTGTTGTACGCTTTCTCTAAATGCACCAACGTGTGCTTCGGTGTGTAGTAAATGAAACCACATATCATTGCCATTCATCTAAACACAGACATGCAGAAAAACCAGACTTCATAAACCTTTCTATCACTATACTCCCCAAAAGCTGGTTTTGAATCTAAGGCCGACACTCCAACACAGACTGTAAATAACAGCAGCCCATTTACATCTCTGCAAACTACGAGCACTTTAGTTTTTTGAAGTCAACAAAACTATTAGAAACTGCATAACAAATTCATAACAAATTAATCATGATTTACCAAATCATAAAATTATGTGTTCTTAAAAACAGCAATTCTCATTGAATACTGTTTATTTTGACAGATGTGAAGATTTGGGACATGAAGAAATAACACCTGGAAACAATTCTGTCGATGCCCAATGTGGAGTAAAAACACCTACAGGATATATAATAGTTGGCGTCATGGCAGTGCTGGCTGTAGTTTTGGCTGTAGGTGTAGCAATATTTTTTAAACAAAGAAAAAGAAAAGGTCGACATACAGGTAAGTGTCATCTTAAACTAAACCTACACTGTAAAACAAACCATATAAAATTTACGGTAGTAAAAAAAAAAGCCAGCTGTGGTTGCCAGAAATCTACTGTAAAAAGTATGATTGAACTGTACAGTTTAAAATATCTGTCCTGTAAATAAACGGAATAATACTGTCAGCTCAGGTTCACTTAATTTATTTTTAGAAACTGACTGCACTTAATTTGGCCAACGGTTATTTGTTTATAAACTAATATTTATAACATTTAATTTATGTGAGCATATAGTACTGAGAATGTATTTTATTTAATGCATGCTTTTTGCATGACAAAAAGTTACAGAATTATTCAAAATCATTAAAAGTATCAACTTGAGTCAAATCCCTTGCAGATAATAGCAGCACACATTCATGTGCAATTGAAATAAGAAGAGATTCTCACTGCATCAGCAACTACACAGTTACTGCCTATATATAAAAACATTCAGCATGACATCAATTGTGCTCTGTCCATCCTTGACATAAACAGTAGACATATACAGTCTCTTACTTTTCTGCACAGTGATAACCCACAAAACACACAACAGGAATTTGACTTAGATTTTCCAGTATTTTTTCTTGATTTTCCAGTAAAAGATTTTACTTTTAATTTTACTTTTTAAATGGATTATTAGTGGTAATATACAATACATTTATAGTTTGTTAGTAATTTTTTACAGTTTGCTTCTGTAAATTTAATTTACGGTATATTGCCGTTAAAATACACTTTACAGTGTGTTTTTTCATTGCACATATTTAACCCCTTTAATCCCACAGCAAAATTCTCAGTTTTCAAAACATGTATGTGTCCACACAACAAAATGTTTAATTAATTAGATAATGAGTTTATGAAGTTAATGAGACAATGAAGTGACTGATTAAATGAGGATTTTGCGTTAGTGATGTTCACCTGTGAGCAAGCAGAATCACTAAAGGAAAGAAAAACAAGAGCCGAGAAACACAACTCGCAGCCAAAACCAACGATGAATTAACTGAAAATAAAACCCATTAAATCTTTCAACATCTCAGCCGAGGATGATTAAACAGCTCCAAAAACAACATGACCCACTTCACTTATTACTAACTGGTGTGACTTCATTTCTGTCATATGTGTTTAAAAGCTCTAATTAAGATTTTAGGTGTACTTTCATTTGAAGTCACCATAATGGAGATCAGTGTTGCTTTAGTGTTGCTCTTGAACCTTGACATTTTAAAATAGTCTTTGGAAAGGAAAAAAAAAATAAAAAATACACGAAAAGCACAAAACAAACAAATCAACTCTGAAAAAGTCAAAATAAATCAAACATCAAAATAAAACAAAGTAAAGAAAATAGTAAGAACATTTAGCTGGATTATTTATTCAAGCTGCAATGCATGATGGGAGTTTTGTACTATTCTTGCACCTTGTATGCATTGCAGCATGAAAGTTTGTTAATAGTCAACATTTTTGAGTTTCATGTGCTGATTCTTGATGTTTGTGTGTGTGTCTAAGTGCTGCTCTATAGTGGCGCTATAGCTCTAAAGGTTTTGTGCATAAAATGTTTTTAAAATCTTTAATAATAGTTTAGCAAGTTATCTCAAAGTCATGTTACTTTCATAAACAATAATTCATTAGTTAAGGATTGTATCACCATCAATTAACCAAAACTACTAAATCACAATTTCTCTTGACCTTTCTTGTCATAACAACTGTGCTTTGCAAAAAACCTTTACAACAACCAGAGGAAAAACTAATGTTAAAGAGTCACAACTAAAACCACTGACCACCAAAATGGTCAAACAAAACATTTTCAATCAAATATTGTCTCAAATAATGTTTGGTAGATACAGTATATGACTGCAATAAAGTCAAACTGTAATAAGTAAAGCTGCTAATGCTGTTTTTGGAGCTGTTTAATTATACTCTATTACAATTCAGCTGATTTTGTCTAAGGCTGTGGCTGTATGTTACTTGTAGTTTTGTTACTTGTTCTTTTCTTCAGTGATTCTGCTTGTTAACAGCAGAGTTCATCAGTGTCTGAATTCACTAATTTGTTTTCATGCACTCTGTCAGGTGGACTATAATAGTAAACAAATGTATGGAATAGTTTTCACAAAGCAATAATGAAAAATGTATTAGGTTTACTTCTATTTACATTAACAGTATTTATATTTTACCTTCTTTCACCATTGAAACTATGAAATAATTTTACAGTTTAGATTATGTGGTGTTTAATTGTTTTAAACTGGACACTTGGATAACATTTGTTTCTCAAACTGTCTCTAAACTAGATATTCCTGCTCAGATGACAACACGTTCAGATGTAAGTGTTGTTTTAGCATTTTAGCATCATAATATGGATGTGTTCTATTTATGCTAATTTAATTAAGTAGAGTGTAAAAAGAAAGAATTTCACATTTCAAGGTAAATATTTAATATATGAATAATATAGTGAAATAACTCAGTTTGTGTGCCTACAAAATTGTGTCAGGAAAAGGGACCCTGTTTCAGTCAACATAATTTTTTACCATTAGCAGGTATTAAATGCATCAGAGAAGCGATGATTGCAAAACCATTTGATCGTTTGTTTTGATCATACGAGGCCCTAGAAAAATTTACACAGACCAGTTCAATAGGACCAGTCAAGGAGTGGCTGAGGATCAAAAGGGGTGTGCTGCAGTGTATGGTGAGATAAGTGCTGTGAGGTAGAAGTGACAGAAAATGGAGGGTTTTGTTAATTCAGCACCAATTCAAAATAAAGTTCTGAAAAATGTCAGATGTAAATTAAAACAGAATACAATGATTTGCAAATCTCATAAACCTATATTTTACTCATAATAAAACATAGAATACATACAATTTTTAAACCCAAAATAATACAACATTTTAAGGAAATCAATAAGGAAGTTTTGAATTAAGATAATATAAGATAAGATATACCTTTATTCATCCCACAGTGGGAAATTTCTCTGTTACAGCAGCAAAGAATAAATAAATGCAAATATATAAAAGAATAGAGACATACTATAGTATACAGTATATATACACAAAGTATAAATACTAATAAGAAAAAAAGAGACCACTAGTAATTAGTTATGCTAACAGACATATAGCACACAGGTAATAATGCACGTATTGCAGGTAATATTGCACACACGTAATATTGCAAAAATTTTTTATTTCTGATATTGCATGTGTTGTTTAAGATACTTTGTTATTGTTATTATTGCACAGTTAGACAGTAATAGCAGTGTGTATTATGGTGATTGGTTCACTGGGAGCAGCCTTGATTATAAAGTCTAAAAAAAGAGAATTTTATGGCTGTAACATATCTAACAGATCAAATCCTTTGTCATTATTACTATTTTGCACAAGCAAACATAAATTGTTATTTTTTTTTAAGTGTTATCAATTCTTTTGTTTTTAAATGAAAGCACTACACTATTTTAACCTAAACTGAGACACTTATAATCTATAGAACTAAACATCCCCAGAAAAATACATTCAAAATGTGTTTGAACCAGATGTTCTGTCAGATCTTCTGTTTAGAAATGACAAAAAAAAAAATTTAAACAGTAGACCCCTAAATAACGCTTGGATACTAAATGAAGTTTGGTTTCTGCTGTTCAACTGTGTAACAAAATATCGTGCAAATTACCCTCATATTCTGATAAATACATTATTAGCATATCAGTGAACAGAAAGCCGAGAAAACATGACAAGGATTTTCCCCAATACTATTTATTTTATAGATTTAAATAGAATATAAGTTTGTGTTTAGGCAACTACACTAAGAGGATTAGAATAATGGTTAGATTTCATTATTTTATTTTGTTTAAATATTAAATTAATTTATAAAGAGTGCATGTAATTAAATTTATTGTTAACACATTTTGATCTATAACAATTATTTCTGGTAAAATTCTGAAAGAAATATCAATTTTATTTCATATTTGGTTTATAAGTAGTTAATATTTGCAATTTTATTTGCCAATTAATAACATCAACATTAACATAAAAGAAATCTGCTTTATTAATTGACAATAAAAGCAGTGTAAAAGCAATTTTTTTTTTTTGCTGATTGCAGATTCACTTTCTGTTACTTGAACCATACTATATTTTGCTCTTATCCACAACTGCCAAAAAAAAAAAAACCTAGATGCTAAATGCTAACTTTGCACATATTGCTAACTGCACCACTGTTTCTGAAATCAAGATTTATCTTTAATACATAATTAGTACATCTTTAATGCATAATTAATGGTATTTTTTATTTAACTGTATAATGTTAAGTGAGTATATTATAAATCTGTAGTCAAGTCAAGTCAAGTTTATTTGTATAGCGCTTTTCACAACAGACATTGTCTCAAAGCAGCTTTACACAAATCAACAGTGAAGGTGAATGGTGTGAATTTGTCCCTGATGAGCAAGCTGTGGCGACTGTGGCAAGGAAAAACTCCCTTAGATGTTATGAGGAAGAAACCTTGAGAGGAACCAGACTCAAAAGGGAAACCCATCCTCATTTTGGGTGACATCAAGAGTTTGATCATAAATCTTTCAACAATACAGAACACTGGAGAGTGAGAACTAACATGAGCACTGGAGTATAAGATTATAAGTGATGTTCTTTCTGCAGTCTTATACAGTCTATATGGTTAGTAGCTCCGAGTTTTATGAGCTCAGCATTTGTGATCACCACAGATCCAGCATCAGCTTCTCCATGCCAGAGCCTTTAACACTCCAGGAGGTCCAATGCCAAACTCCACACATGTAGCGGGATCCAAATGGCACTGGTACGTCTCTAGATGGTTCGGGATGTTTGTGAGTTCGGCATCTACTTCTTCAAAGGTCCGTAATCATCACGAGGTGGGAGGTGACTGGAGCTGGCCAAACCTCAGGGTGTCTCGGGATGGGGAGAGAAAGAGAAGCAGTGGAGAGCAATTAGCGTAGCTGCTGTTCATGATATTAACAGCACAAGTTGATAATGTGCATGTGATCAGATGTTCTGGAGCACAAGGTTATGATGTGATGTGTGTTATGTGTAGGCTTTGCTAAAAAGATATGTTTTTAATCTACACTTAAACTGGGTGAGTGTGTCTGAGCCCCGAACACCGTCAGGAAGACTATTCCAGAGTTTAGGAGCTAAATGTGAAAAAGCTCTACCACCTTTAGTGGACTTTGCTATTCTAGGAACTACTAGAAGCCCAGAGTTTTGAGATCTCAGGGAGCGTGGCGGATTGTAGCGAGTTAAAAGACTGGATAGATATATGGGAGCCAAACCATTTAGTGCTTTATAAGTGAGAAGTAATAGTTTGTAGTCTATTCGAAACTTAACAGGAAGCCAATGTAGGGACGATAAGATCGGGGTTATGTGATCATATTTTCTTGCCCTTGTAAGAACTCTGGCTGCTGCATTCTGGACTAACTGAAGCTTGTTTATTAATGACGCAGGACATCCACCTAGTAATGCATTACAGTAGTCTATTCTGGAGGTCATGAACGCATGGACGAGCTTTTCTGCATCGGATAAAGACAACATATTTCTTAGCTTAGAAATATTTCTAAGGTGAAAGAAGGCTGTTTTAGTAACTTGATTTATATGATTTTTGAAAGACAAGTCGCTGTCTAAAATAACACCCAGGTCTTTTACTGTTGAATTAGTGGTTACAGAACATCCGTCTAAATGCAGGTTGAGATGCTGGAGCTTCTGTATACTAGTTTTTGGTCCGATGAGCAAAATCTCAGTCTTATCGGAATTTAAAAGTAGAAAGTTATGGGTCATCCAATCTCTTATTTCCTTAACACACTCAGTTATCCGACTTAATTGAGCTATATCGCCTGGTTTAGATGAAATATATAGCTGAGTATCATCAGCATAACAATGGAAGCTAATTCCATGCCTTCTAATAATATTTCCTAACGGAAGCATGTATATTGTGAACAGCAGGGGTCCTAGAACTGAACCTTGCGGCACGCCATAATTTACTTGCATTAGCCTGGATAGCTCTCCATTTAAATCTACGAAATGGTAACGATCGGACAGGTAGGATTTAAACCAGCTTAATGCCTGTCCCTGAATGCCGATGTAATTTTGTAATCGATCTAGGAGGAGATCATGGTCTATAGTGTCGAAAGCAGCACTAAGATCAAGTAAAACCAACAGCGAAATGAAGCCTTGGTCTGAAGCTAAAAACAGGTCATTAGTTATTTTAACTAGAGCAGTTTCTGTGCTATGATGGGGCCTAAAACCTGACTGAAATTCTTCAAAGATATTGTTCTCTTGCAGGTAGGAACATAACTGGGCAGCGACAATCTTTTCTAAAATCTTAGACATAAATGGGAGATTTGAAATGGGTCTGTAATTTGATAACGTGTTTGGATCCAGATTAGGTTTTTTAATGAGGGGCTTAATAACTGCTAACTTGAGGGATTTAGGGACGTGACCTAAAGATAGTGAGGAGTTAATAATATTCAGAAGAGGTTCACCAGTTGTATATAACACTTCCTTCAGTAATTTAGTAGGAATTGGATCTAACTGACATGTTGTCGATTTAGCTTTGGCAATAACATTATACAGCTCTTCCTGTCCTATACATGTAAAACAGTGGAGTTGTGGAGTTGAAGGTAACACTGTCTCAGGAGATGGTGTCAGAGGTTGAACTGCCACAATTGTTTTTCTAATGTTATCTATTTTTTCAGTGAAGAAAATCATAAAGTCCTCACTACTAAACTGTGATGGAACACAATTTTCAGAGCCCTGATTTGTAGTTAGTTTAGCTACTGTACTGAAAAGGAACCTGGGATTGTTTTTGTTGTTTTCTATAAGTTTGCTCAGGTGTTCAGCTCTAGCAGCTTTTAGCGCCTGTCTGTAGCTGAGCATACTGTCTTTATACGCGATTCTAAATACCTCCAATTTAGTTTTCCTCCATTTTCTCTCCAGATTACGTGCTGTTCTCTTGAGGGCATGCGTATGACTATTATACCAAGGTGCAGGTGCTTGTTCTCTAACCTTTTTTAACCGGATGGGGGCAACGGTGTCTATTGTGCTAGTGAGGATAAGGTCTATGTTGTTAGTTATCTCATCAAGATTATTGGTAGTTATGGGTTTAGTGAGAAATTGAGATAAATCAGGCAGGTTATTTATGAATCTGTCCTTAGTGGTCGGAACAATAGTCCTACCAAGTCGATAACGTCAGATAAATCTGTATTATGTTACACAGTGCTTCAAGAGCGGAAGAACCTCACTGGAAGACGATGCAAGATCAGGAGGACCTTCAACAGTCTCAACCCCCGAAAACGTCGAAACCATTAGGCAACTTGTGCAGGATGATCATTGGAGAACAATTCACATGATTTCACTTCCACACCTACACACCAGATTTGGCCCAAAGATGAAGATCCAGTTCAAAGGTTGCCGTTTTGACAGCATTGAGGAGATCCAGGGTGAATCTCAGAAGCTGCTTGACATGGATAAAAAAGAAGACTTCCATGACATATTCCAGAAGTGGAAGGAACGCTGGGAGCACAGTATTGCTGTTCAAGGGGACTTTTTTTTAAAGGTGATAAGAGTGTAAATGTAGTTAAATACTTTCTTGTAAACAGAGCTAGTCCTGAAACTTTTTAAAACTACCTCATATAATACTACATATACATTTTATATTGTATTTATTATTTTGCATTTGAATTTGGAATTATGTTGAATATTTTTTTTCAATATAATGCACTTTCAGGATGAAGCAATATTTTAGATGGGGTTATAAATAATAGTGCACTAATATGGACTCAGAAGCCACTGAATAAAGAGACGCGCCCTTATTAACATGATCTTCTATTTCCAAGCGTCTGTGTTTCGTTACTGTAAGAACAAAACCGAAACCTAACAAGAACGTAATCTAGGCCATTTTGTGGATATCCGGAATAGAAATATATGATAAATATACGGTAATTTTTTTTAGTCTAAACTAAAGCTTAATGGCTAAAAGTTGCGGAGTGAAGATGCAGCTGTGCTTTTTACATTAAACACACGTTCACCAATATTTTCATGATTTACTTTCTCGGTTTAGGACAGTACACAACCGGTTGCTCCAAAAAGCTTAAAAAAAAAAAAAAAAGTAATTACAAAACACATTAGAAAAATTTACCTGAGACAAACCTCGTTAAGACCAAAAGCAGATAAAAGTGGAGAAACACTTTGTGTGTGCGCGCGTGTGTGTGTGCGTGTGTGTGTGTTACAGTGACAGGCCACTTGTTTATTACTTCAGAATCGTAGGCACCGAACTCTGCACAGAGGATAATCTAAACATTATTATACAATTACATACTATATATAAATATATTACATACAGTATATAAATAACAGGTAAATAATGTTTTATTATAGTGATTTAATCTAAAACCGGCAGTAAGTGTAAGCAGAGCTCTGCCCCGCCTCATGTCCGCCTTTACTGCAGTGCGTCACCCAAAACATTCCCCCTTTCAGAGAAGAGCAGAACAGAAAATACCAAGAACAGAGCAGGAAGATAAAGAGACATAATGGCTTTGAAAGAGCCTGCAAACAAACCTCTAAAAGCAAAAAGTAACAAAGACAGCATCAGTAACAGCGTTTCTTTGTGTTTCTCCAGGAGAAATCAGCAAGAAAGAACCTCATTTATATCATTTATTTTCCTTGGAATTGTGCAGGATCCTAATCAGCTGATAGATTAGAAATATTGTGTTTATATTTATGGATGATAATTACATGTAAAATAAAGCTATATGTTATAATAGGCATACAACAATTTTCGCTATTATAAAATATATGCATCTATTAAAATTTAACGTTGTAAGTTAATATAAAAATCTTTTAATAGTCAGTGTAGAAAGGAATGAAGAATGTTGGTAATTCCCATAAACACTTACCTGTGACTTATAACGTCAATGATACAAAGTAAATATAGCAAATATAATAAAGGCATTTATATAGTAACAACAAATATGATTCTAGTTTGGTTCAATTGGGTGAAAAATAATAGGGGAATAAATGCTTATGAAAATGTGTAATATAGGTTCATATATCTGTGTGCAACTGTAAACTGGGGACTCCCCCAGTGAGTATGATTTTTACACCACAGTTTCTAGTTTTATAAGTGGGGTGATTTCCTGGAAGTGCAGTTCAATGACATTCAACAAAGTGTTTGATTAAATTTACTGATAACCCTTTATCATAGTTTGTATAAGCGTATAATACACAGTCAGAATCAGCAAAGGAGACAGTCAATAGTCTCAAACTAAATTAATTGCTTTTTCTAATCTTTGAAAATATACAATTTCCAAAGCAGATGTATAAGTTCTTAATTATACTGGATATTGTTCACTGTGTTATTTATCATGACATACATTTTTTTCTACATACTGAAAGATTGCTTTTCTTTTTTTGGTTTTATGATTGCTTGAGCAGCATTCAGAACATTTAAGACAGAATTCACCAGCACAACATGTTTGCCATGTGTTGGCTCGACCTACACTAATCAACCCAATGGCCTTTTGAGTTGTCTTTACTGTACAGTAATTTTGGTGTGTGATTTTGGTATGTATGAGTTTGTCACAAATCTGTTTAATGCAGCACTATGTGCTAAATTTATTTACAAAAATTGATTAAGGGTATTAAATATAATCTATTTAGGGTTTTTTTGTGTTTTTGTGTGTATTTTCCAGGACAGGGATTAAAAGTAAAAATGGCCTGCAGATGGACTTCAGATACAGTTTGTGAGCCGTTGGAGGGGTTTTACTGTACTGACGATTACAGAGACAAATGCACATTTGCTCTGCAACACACGCAATGCAACCCTGGAGAATATATAAAGCAGGAAGGTTGGTGTGCATTTTCCCAGCAGCTCATTTGAACAATTGAATGATTAGATTGCAGGACCAGATTATTGATTTACTCAGCTGCACTTGTGTGTTTGCAGGAACAGCAGTTAAATATACTGAATGTTCACTGTGTGTGGATGGAACCTACTCCAATGGCTCTTTTCACATTTGTAAACAACATACAAAGTGAGTGTTTGTCCTGAGTTAGATAGATAGATAGCTAGATAGAAAGAATTGTGGGCTTAATTTTCTTTCCTTTATTATTTTCTTTCCTGCTTTATTCCTTCCCTAAATAAATACACAAGTGGCGTGTTGTTAACACCAAATTAATATGTTTATAATTAATTGTAAACAATTCCTATCTACAAGCTGTAAATTTGTCTTAATCTAAAGTTAAGAAGCTAATTGGCTCAATTTCTTAATTTCTGCTCAAATTGTTCTCTGTAACATTTCTGAAGTGTCCATACATTTTCCATTTATTTTCTCTGTTCATTAACAAAGAAAGATTTGAAAGCTTTGAACTAAATCAACAACAATGAAAGAAACCAGATGAAACTGTAGAAACTAAATATCTATTGACATTCCCATAAATTCCACATATATAACTGGATTCTGTGATTCTGTCTGCATTTCAAAAACAAAATTAGAGCTCTAAAATAATTTCACATATCCCCCTGGCTAGGGGTCATGGATATTAGCGCCACCTTGAGAACCCCTGAATTAAATCAATGTTTTACATCCAAATTAGTCATTAACAATAGTGTTTAAAGGTCAAACAGTAAATACCCTATACACCTGCACAGCCATGCAAATATCCAATCTGTTAATCACGTGGCAGAAGCTCAGTGCTTAAACTCATTCAAATACAAGAACTCCAGTTTATGTTCCTATTAAACATCAGATCACCTTTCTATCACTATACTCCCCAAAAGCTGGTTTTGAATCTAAGGCCCGACACGCCAACGCAGACTGTAAATAACAGCAGCTCATTTACATCTCTGCAAACTACGAGCACTTTAGTCATTTTAAGTCAACAAGACAAATAGAAACTGCATAACAAATTCATCATGATTTGCTAAAACTAAACATTCTGTGTTCTTTAAAACAGCAATACTCATTGAATACCATTTATTTGACAGATGTAAAGATTTAGGACTTGAGGTAATAACACTTGGAAACAATTCTGTCAATGCCCAATGTGGAGTAAAAAAAAAAGGTGGATGCGTCATCACAACACTGGCAGTAGGTTTGGCTGAAGGAGTAGAACTAATGTTAAAAGAAAGAAAAAAGAAAAAAAGGCCCAAGCCTAAGGTAAGTGTCATGTTGATCTAAGACTGGCTTTTTATGTGGTGTTTAATTGTTTTAAACTGGGAACTTGAATACAAATTTGTTTCCCCAAACTGTCTCTAAACTAGATAATCCTGCTGAGATATTAATAATACTAATTATTATTATTATTATTATTATTATTATTATTATTATTATTATTATTATAATACTTTGTCATTTGTATTATGTTATTGTTATATTATTATTATTATTATTATTATTATTATTATATAAATATTATGTTATCTGAAAAATATAATATAAATATAATTTATAGAAATTTTAATACATTTTAAGTTTATTAAATTTAATTTATTAAGTTTAATAAATATATCATAATATTGATTATATAATTTCGGTTTAACTTAAAATGATATAATAAATAATAATTTATAATAAATATAATAATATTTAATTATATAATAATAATAATGTTTATTATGATTATTACTATGAATATTAATATAATATAAAATTTAAATAATAAATTATATAATAAATATTGTTTTATTATTATGTTTTTTTTTTTATATTACATTTGAATATTTATGGGCGATTTATGGGGTGGCGATAGCGGTCAAAATAGATGTAAAGACGCTTCAGAAAGGCGTTTTCGTTATAAAACAAAAAGACAAAATAGCAATGCATTTTTTTTTTAAATCAAAGCCCAAATAATAACATGTCTTGTTTGTGGTGTGTATATATATATATATATATATATATCTATATATATATATATATATATATATATATATATATATATATATATATATAATTAAGACCCATATTTAAACACTCTTAAAACATCTTTACTGTATAGTGTTTGAGAACATTCAGAAAAATAAGTTATTTTCAATACGCTTCTGGCTTACACGCAAAGTAAAAGAACTTCCTGTAAGTCACTTATTTTACACAAATTCTTATCAAAATAAAAAAATTATCAATATACAAATAAAACATCAAAGGCAATGCAAATATCCATAAAAATCAAATAAGACTATAAATGTTTGGTCCATCAGACGCAACATTATTAGAGAATAAAAGGTTACAGGAAGTTGTACTATAGATGCACACGCCTATTGTACTGGCGGGGTTCAGGGACAAATAAGACGCCCGTATTGTACGGTGACTGTGTTTGATTGGACGATTTAAAAAAAAAAAAAATCTGTGATCCTTTATTTACGGAACCGAACTCTTGAATCATTTAGTGGGTTTTTACTAAAGAATGCACAGGAAAATACAGTAATTGGACTGGTTACGGAGGGACTATTCCGTCTACTGCAACTTTGACAGAAAAAAAGACTAAATAATTTGAACTCGGCTACAGATGAAAGTGGAGGACTGCAAGATGAACAGAGGGACTTACTAGTGAAAGGCAAAAAAAAAAAAAAACCCCGGCACACTTCTGTGCACCGTTCTACTGGTGTTACACTGTGTTTTATCATAAATTATGAAATCCACGTCCCTGACGCTTCTGTTCTACACGATCGGTAAGCGGGATATTTCCTTCTCACGGTACCATGATATCTACTGTACAATAAATTATTCACTTTATATACGAACCAGTAAACTGTAATAACGTTCAAGTTAACGCAAACACACACACACACACACACACTAACCATGTTTAGTTTTTAAGGGAGATCATTTTGAACATTATAAATGATGGAACTGGCAACTCTGAACTACACTTAATGTAAAGTGCAGTTACAGATGCTGAAGTCACAGAGATTATTTACACTCTACTTATCTACATAAATCACTCTCCATCCTTCAGTTATCCTTCTAGTGCAAAGGTATCCTCATACATGTGTAAATGCAAAGTATATAATCAGCATTTAGACTGTTACTGGCAGTGTGTAGGAGGATCTGTGAAAGCAGAATTCTAGAAACCACAACTGACATCACATGTACATGAGTATTAAGACTCTTTGCAACTACACTTGAAAATTAGCTCTGGTCTGTTGATTAACGCTGAGTTGTTTCTGCGCTTTGACTGGAGTTTACTTGTGGAAATCATGAATAATAAT
Organism: Silurus lanzhouensis; assembly: GCA_039877035.1. Lineage (NCBI taxonomy): Eukaryota > Metazoa > Chordata > Actinopteri > Siluriformes > Siluridae > Silurus > Silurus lanzhouensis. Next base: position 9,198 of record JBCEWE010001388.1, on the reverse strand, counting down.
GAGTGTTTAAGTTGTTAAAGCTTTAAAACTAGTTTTTTTTTTATATAAAATATCATTCTGTTTGTGTTTGACTGAATTTCTTCTCTACAACAGGAACTTGTAAAAAAATCTGTATAGCATAGAAAAAAAACAAGCTATGAGTTCAGACACCTCCATAGTTCTCACACAGCCAGGAGTATATGATCCAGGAGACTTTTCAAAAGTCTTATAATAATCAAAAAATTCATTCAAACACTTTATCTTATGTAACTGCTTTACCTGGGTCATGGTCCTAGTGGATCCCGGACTCATTCCTGAGAACTCTAGGGATAAAACAGGAATACACACATTCAAGTCTAGACTAAATCTTGTCATGGCACTTACTGGAATGTTTTAGTAGGTGAGAGGAAGAGTGCATGAAGAAAGTAAGCATGCAGCCAGTAATCCAGAGCTCAGGATCACAACAGACAGTGAGATACTGTATATTGGTGAAATCACATTAATCTGTTGATCAAATGTTTTAATCGTTTTAAAGAAAAGAAGTAATCAGAAAAGTACATACATTTTGATAGGATAGTTTTCCACAAACGTAGCTGATTCTTATAACTTGTGATTTGTGTTAAAGTTTAAACAATCAGTCAGACTTTTACTTGCCTCAGAAGTATATACATGTGTTTTGCTACCAAACAGGTGTTTATGCTCTTAACACATTTGGAGCTACATGCAGGCATGGTGAATATCTATCAAAAGCTAAAGAATGCTGTCCAATGTGTAATATAGGTAAGAAATGATGATACTTGCACCATGATATACTGCTTGTTAGGTGATGAAGATGAAGTAAAACAATGTTTTTATTCATATTTGATTCAGCTTGTGATATTAACTCTAATGAAGATGATTTTATAGAGGCTTAATGTGAACTATAACATATTGGCTCTCTGTTCTCTCATCACTGAATACAATCTCAGTTCATATATTTTTGTTCTGCAGGGTTGGTGGTTCTCAGAGACTGTATTGGTGATTCCAGTACAACATGTGCTCCTTGTACTAAAGGAACATTCATGAATGTGCCTAATGGTCTAAACAGTTGTTTTCTATGTAAAACCTGTGACAGAGGTAAATATCATTGTGCACATTTATTTTATATTTAATATTAAAATCATCAGGATTTGCTAATCTGATGTACTGTTTCTAGGGCTTTACATTTTGCAAAACTGTAGCACAATAAAGGACACAGTCTGTGAGGTCTTGGATGGGTATTACTGTGTACAGCACTCACATGGAGAATGTTCTCTTGCAATGAAACACAGTGAGTGTAAACCAGGAGAACAAATAAAAACTCCAGGTGAGTACTAATGCCTCAGCCTTTACTCTGATCACAGTCATATTCAAAATGCCAATCTGCAATTTTGTTTTTTAACATATAACATTTAAATTCATAGTAAAAATGACATGATTATGGAGCTGTTTTTGGAAAAATAATGGAACATTGGAATATGTATCTAAAATAAAAGGTTTGACCATTGCATCTTAAAGCTCCTTGCTACAATTATAGTTATCACTACATCTTACAGAGCATTAAATGGATCAGTAAAAAGTAGTAGCTTCAATTGCACTTAACTTCTGTAAATTATTATTATTTATTTTTTTGCATGTTTCTGAAAAATGTTAACATGAAAATTTGAAAAGTAAAAATGATGATTGATTTTATGATTATCAATATTATGATTGCATATATACTTGCATCTTTGCATTTAAAAGTAAAAATGGGAATTTTCCTTCCTTAATTTTTAACTAAACCATGTTTAAATCTGTGCAGTACAGAGAGATTTCAGGTGCAGGGTTGGGAAATACTGCATCCTTAAAAACCACAGATGACTGGTTCTATTGTAAAACTGTTGTGTGCTTCACTGAACTGAATTTGAATTGTGACTTTATTTACAGGCACTAAATCCTCAGATACAGTTTGTGAAGCGTGTCCATCAGGATTTTATTCCCCTAAAGGTGTGAGATGCTTTAAATGGAATGAGTAAGACACTTTTCTTAATCATTTGAGATCTAATATTTTTGGTTGCCTGTTACATTTTCATCTCTCTGTTGAGTGATTCTCTTTGTGTAAAAGTGTTCTTTTTCTTTCTTCAAGCTGTTTACTCGATAATGAGATTGTGGATGAAGAAGGCACTTCTATTACAGATGTTAAATGCAAACGATCAAGGAAGAGATTTGGTCTTATAGCAGCTTTTTTTCTTATAGCAGCTTTTCTCATAAGTGCAGGTCCTTTACTGTTATTATCTTCATATTGGATGCACAGAGGAGACACAAGTAAGTTGTGTTCGGTGTTAACTTCAATTTTTAACTAATAGCATGTTTACAAATCTATACTGTACAATATTCCTATCTATATTATAGTGTTTATTTTCCTTTTCCTTGTTTTACAGATAGAGAATTAAAAGTAAGTGCTGACTTTAAATAATATAATATTACATTGTTAAAAAGCATTTTGTTTTTTTTGCAATACTGATGCTACACTGTGCATGGTCTTTAAGCGGCTCTTTCTATCAAAAGTATTGCTAGATCCTTTTCTTATGATGCCGACAAAACCAGTAAAATTAATGTTACAGAAAACTGACTTTGTTCAAAAGAATGTGTATGATATTTACCAATTGAACCATAATCGATTATAGCCTACTGACGTCAGGCCATGAAGTCCAAGGAAATCTGTAGACCTCAGAGCAGGATTGTGTCCAGGCACTAATCTAGAGAAGAGTACAAAAAAGTTTCTGCAGCAGTGAAGCTCACAATGAGCACAGTGACCTCCATTATCCATATCTGGGAGAAGTTCGAACCACCAGGACTCCTAGAGCGGTCAACCTGACCCGACTGAGCGATTGGGTGAGCAGAGCTTTATGCAGGGACGTGACCAGGAAGAGGAGATCACTCTGAAAGAGCTCCAGCGTTTCTCTGTGGAGGAGAACCTTCCAGCACTTCACTATTTAGGCCTGTATGGTAGAGTGGCCAGAGGGAAGCCACTCCTCAGTGAAAGTTAGATGACAGCCCACCTGGAGTTTGCAAAAAATGCACCTGAAGGACTCACAGACCATGGGAAACAAAGACTGAACTCTTTGGCCTAAATGGCAAGCAGTATGTCTGCAGGAAACCAGGCACCGCTCATCACCTGGCCAATACCAGTCCTACAGTGAAGCATCATGGTGACAGCATCATCCTGTGGGGATGTTTTTCAGTGGCAGGAACTGGGAGACTAGTCAGGATCGAGGGAAAGACGAATGCAGCAATGTACAGAGACATCCTTAATGAAAACATGCTCCAGAGTGCTCTGGACCTCAGACTGAGGTGACGGTTCTGAGGCGAAGGTTCAGCTTCCTACAGGACAACGACCCAAAGGCTGTGAATAATTATGTACATGTGTTTTTCTTTTGTATATTTTCTATACATTTTCAAAGATACTTCTTCCACATTGTCATTATGGGGTATTGTTGTAGAATTATGAGGAAAATTATGAATTTAATCCATTTTGAAATAAGGCTGTAACAAAACATCTGACTGCTTGTATTCACTGATAAAAATGTAGCCACATGCAGTAATATTATAAATTGAAGATGCATCGTGATTTTGAATTCAATCGAGTCATTGACATGATAATTGTAATTGAATCATGAAACTAGTGAAGATACACACCCCTACTGATGTAGCATCCATCTTTACTCTCCATTGGGGCTGGAATGATTAGTCGACAGAGCAAGAATGTCAGCATCAAGCAGTTACGTTTTTATACAGCTGAAAAGAATGCTAAATAACACTTGTTTTTACATGTCATCTCATTTTGTGTTGCAAAAAAATTGCATACAGATTGGATAATTGCTTATTTAACTGTTCACATCAGTGCGTAAGCTGTTCAAGCATAAATATGACTTGCATAGCTACAAGGTAGATGATAGATTTACCCCATTACGATGCAATGTGATCTGATTTTGATTTGATTAAACACAATGCGATTCAATGCTATAGAAAAAATATGCTATTTAATTCAATATGGTACAGTTAGTTTGTTTTTATTTCTTTGGTTAAGACAGACAACAAATCTTAAATTTAGTGCAAAAAAAAATTACAGATAGTCGTCGACTTACGACCTATGCAACTTACGACCATTCGACTTTACGACCACAATCGCTCGCTGCGGCGAACGACAGTGCGTACCGGCTTCCGGCATCATTTCACAGTACTGTACATATAGCCTACTCTACTTACGACCAAATCGTGTTACGACCGATCTGTCGATCCCAATTGTGGTCGTAAGTCGACGACTACCTGTAAATAAAACCAGACAAGAAATCAATCAACATATGAAATGTTGGTCACAAATTATTGGTTACTTTCTAAATAATAGAAGTATAGTGCATTTACTTATCATTATATGTGTGTGTGTGTGTGTGTGTGTGTGTGTGTGTGTGTGTGTGTGTGTGTGTGTGTGTGTAAATAAATTTTACAGATGTGAATATGTAAAAAAAATGCATTGCGATACAAATGCCAATATTAATAAATGCCTCATATCAATTCTTTGTTTACAAACAGTTTTAAACAGAACAGTAGGTCTACTGGTGACTTTTAAGGAAGGATAATTGTACTTTCTAGAAAACAGCTAAAACTTTTGTCAGCTTAATAGTCTATTAATCATTCTAATAATTGTTAGGTTAGTTTTATTTTCAAAGTAATGGTTAGTTGCTGCCCTACTCTACAATTGGAAGATGTAGTCCTTATTGGATTGTCTTAATCTTAATGCTGTTTATTCATTCACAGGTTCCCACAGAAGAAATTAATCCTCACAATTCAGGTTGCGCATCATCAACCAGTAAAGGGTAAGACCTTCCCTTTCCATCACATCACTATCGTATATGAAAGCTGGTATTATAATATAGCAGATAACTTCTATATTATAATATAGAAGATAAATGTTGTAATTACTTTCCTCTAGGGAAAAACATCAGGAAACGGATTCACCAGCAGTAACCCGATTGTAACGAGGAACACCACTGTGAAATGGGAATAACTTTGAGATTATTTGATTAATGCTGTGTGGCACAACCAGGACTCTTCCAAGAGCTGCAACCCAGCCAAACTGAGCAATTGGGAGAAAGGAGCCTTAGTTAGAGAGGTGACTAAGAACCCGATTGTCTCTCTGACTGGGCTTCAGAGATCCTATGTGGAGCTGGGACAATGTTTCAGAAGGAGAACTGCTCACAACCTGGCCAAAAGCATTCCCAAAGTAAAGCATGATCGTGGCAGCATTATGTTGTGAGTGTGTTTTTCTATAGCAGGTAGTTGGCAACTGGTCAGGGTTGTGGGAAAGCTGAATGAGCAAAGTACAGAGATCCTTAATAAAAACATGTTCCACAGCACTCAGGACCTTAGTCTGGGCTGAAGGTTCACCTTCCTGCATGACAACAACCTTAAGCACACAGACAAGACAACACAGGCGTGAGTTAGATTTAAGAAATTTTTTATGTTTTGGCAAAACAAGAAATTATGTTGACAAATCAATAAGTAAAGCATAAGCTAAAACAGACTTTTGAAATAAAATTATGGGAAAGTGGCAGAAGTTTTGTCAGTTGCAGTTTTGGAAATTATCATTAAGATTATAAAACTATATGAAGTTGAAGAAAAGTGTTCTCTCTATTACTGTCTACCCTCCAGTACAGTAGGTGGCGGTATTGACCAAAAAAAAAAGGCGGGGGGAAGGAAACGCGATTTTTTATTTACGTAATAGAAAATTCAGATTAACTTCTGTTTTTTAGTTAAGAAAAAACAAAGAATATCCAGGGAAAACAGTAGTTAAACTGGTTATTGAGGGAAAATTCCGTCTACTGTGACTGTGGAAAAAGTCGTGAAAATTGAGGACTTCAAGACGAAAGAAGGGACTTTCCTAAGAAAACGGCCACCACGTCTACCGCGACCACACGGGTTTATTGGTTGAATTATTTTTTTTTCTCTCTCCAAAGATAATGAAATCCACGTTTCTGCCACTTTATTTGTACATAATCGGTAAGCGGTTATTGTGACCTTCTTACAGCTCCAATTGCAGCTGTAGTTCCTCTTTATTGTTTTGCGAACTGAAAAAGAAACTGCGACGCTTAATATAAAGCAGTTACAGATGCTAAATTCACAACGAATATCTACACAATTCTTCACACCTCTCTTCCCATCGTTCAGTTATCTTTCTAATACAGTGTTCTCATTACATTTATATTCGTAAAGTGTATTATAAGAGTGGAAAACAAACATTGAGACTGTTACAGGAAATGTGTGGGAGGTTCAGAATTGAGAGGTTTCGATTTAGAGATCATCTTGTGCCGTTTGTCGTGTTTAGATCATCTATACTACATCATGCTGGGGGGGGGGAAGCACCGTCCTTCGGATGAGACGTTAAACCGAGGTCCTGACTCTCTGTGGTCATTAAAAATCCCAGGATGTCTTTCGAAAACGAGTAGGGGTGTGCCCCGGCATCCTGGCCAAAACTTGCCCGCTGGCCTACTAATCATCCCCTCATATTAATTGGCTATATCACTCTATCTCCTCTCCACTAATATGCTGATGTGTGGTGGGCGTTCTGGCGCAATATGGCTGCCGTCGCATCATCCAGGTGGATGCTGCACATTGGTGGTGGTTGAGGAGAATCCCCCCTTTCATATGTAAAGCGCTTTGAGTGCTGCAGAAAAAGCGCTATATAATGTAATGAATTATTATTATTATTATTAAATCCATGTGTGTATTAAATCAGAGGATTTTCTGGTGTGGCATCTTTGACAGTACGAGTTATATACACATTGTGGAGGGTCTGTGTAACCTAGACAAGTATAGTTCATTCAGAATGTATTCAGACCCGCTTTACCTTTTTTAAATTTTATGTTGTGGATGATCTCACAGTCGCTCTGGTTGATTTTTTTTTCTCAAAGTGAAAACAAATTTTCTAGAAATATCTTTTTTTTATTATTTTTTTTTATAAAAAAAACTGAAATATCACGTACATAGGTATTCAGCCTCTTTTCAACGATACATGAAAATTCGCTCAGGTGCCTCCAATTTCTTCTGATTGTTGCTGAGATGCTGCTTAGAGTCTTCTTCTTTTGGCTGCTCCCATTAGGGGTCTCCACAGCGGCTCATCCGTCTCCTGTCCTCTACATCTGCCTCTTTCAAACCAACTACCTACATGTCTTCCTTCACCACATCCATAAACCTCCTCCTTGGCCTTCCTCGTTTCCTCCTTCCTGGTGCGCCATCCTCAGCATTCTCCTACCGATATACCCCATGACCCTCCTCTGCACATGTCCAAACCATCTCAATCTTGCTCCCTCACCTTGTCTCACAAACATCCTACATGCGCCGTCCCTCTAATAAACTCATTTCTAATCCTGTCTAATACTATTTTCTAATACTTTTACTTCCAACGAAGATGTCAGTCTATCTGTGGAAAATTTATTGATTGGACATGATTTGGAAAAGTTTAAACCTCTCTATAGAAGGCCCCCCAGCTGACAGTGTATATCAGAGCAAAAAACAATGAGAGTGACTCGATGGGCACTCTGACTGATCTACAAGATTCTTTGTATACATTGGACAAAGTTCAGAAGGACAACCATCACTGCAGCTCTCCATCAATCTAGGCTTTTTCGATCAGTGGGTAAACCGAAGCCTCTCCTCAGTGCAAAACCCATGGAAGCCTGCTTGAGTTAGCCAACAGGCATGTGAAGGACAAATCAGCTGTGTGAAACAAGATTCTCTGGTCTATGAAACCAAGATTGAACTTTTTGCCTCAGTTTTAAATGAATCTGGAGGAAATCAGGCACCCCTCATTACATGTTTAAAAGCATCCCCAAAGTAAAGCATGATAGTGCATCATGCTGTGAAGATGTTCTGCAGGACGGACTTGAACAGGACGGACTTGAATTGAGTAAAGTACAGAGATTTCCTCACTAAAAGGACCTCAGTCTGTGCTGAAGGTTCACCTTCCCACATAACAGAAACTCTAAGCACATAGCGAAAACAGCACAGGAGTGGCTTAGGGACAATGAGGTATTTCAGGGGTATTTTTTTATTGAAAAATATAAATAAAAAGACAGGCATTTCTAGAGTTTGTTTTCACTGTCATTATGGTGTACTGATTGTAGATTAATGAGAAAAAAAATTAATTTGACTGATTGTAGTATCAGTCTGCAGCATAACAAAATTTAAATAAGGTGAAGAGCTTCTGAATACTTTGAAAATGCACTGTATGATCCAGAAAACTTTTCAAAGTATTATTTACATATCTTAATGCATTCAGCCAGTTACCAGAGCTGAAGTTTAATTCAGGATTCACAAGTTGTGTGTCACAAACTTGTGATTTATGATAGCTTACAATGATATATGTGAAATCACATTAATCAGTTAATCAGAGTTTAAATCTTTTTTTACTATGTTTTTATAGTTTCTAATCAGTATACAGAACAGTAAGTAATAAGGAAAGTAATTACATTTTGATAGAGTCTTCACATGTAAAGCTGATTCCTATGATGTCTTAAACATTAAAGATTTTACTTTGCTTCACAAGTATACACATGCATTTGATTTGTTCCAAACAGGTTTTTACGCTTGTAACACATTTGGAGCATCATGCAGGCATGGTGATTATTTATCAACAGCTGGAGAATGTTGTCCAATGTGTAACATAGTATGATTATGTTATACTAACAGTTGTCATGAAGTAATACAATGTAAACCATAAGAGATTTATATTAATGGCTTTTTACACCATAATATAATGATACTTAAATGATGTAGATGAAGCAAAACCATGATTTTAAACCATGTTAGGTGCTCTAAGGAATATGGGAGCCATTTTATAAACTCTTAAATATTTGTCCTCATCACTCACTCTGTTATATTTTGTTCTTTAGGTTTGGTGGTTTTCAGCGGACTGTGTTGGTGATTACAGTACAACATGTATTCCTTGTACTAAAGGAACATTCATGAATGTGCCTAATGGTGTAAACACTTGTAAAACATGTAAAACCTGTGGCAGAGGTAAACATCATTCTGCCAATTTGAATGTCATGTATTTTATATTAAAGTAATCAGTATTTGCTAAAACTAATGTTACTGTTTTCTAGGGCTTTATATTTTGCAAAAACTGTAAAGATAAAGGACACAGTCTGTGAGGTCTTGGAT
>JBCEWE010001387.1:0-28954 GCA_039877035.1 Silurus lanzhouensis | reverse complement strand
CTGAGGCACTTGAGCAAGGTTAAAGGCTAGTCACATTCCTCTTTGTAAATGAAAAGGTGTAGAGGACATAATTCACTGCACTTACAAATTATATTGTATTGTATTGTACGCATAATATGATTTATATACTGTATATTTTAAGTTTTTTTATCCATTAGGAATTAAAATGTACCAATGTGATGAAAGGTAAATGGGGTCTGGCATTCATGTTGCATTTTTCACTGCTGCTGTCTGAGAAACAAATGAGCTCATCCTGGTTAAGTGAACACTGAAAAATAGGGCAGAATTTTTAATAATGCTTGAGCGTTGACTTATAAAATATCTGAAGCTGACTAGGTGATGTTTTTCCAGTCTTTTATTTGCCCAGCTTAATCTATACTTAATCTATATTCATGTCTTGAATAGAATAAAAGGAACTTATATGCTGTTGATATTTTGCTACTGTAGATCACCTACCTCAAGATTCATCATTTGGATTTAGGATTGGGTTGTACATTTTGTAGTGCTTTTTAGATCAATATTGTAAATAATGTTTTTTTGAGTTACCACAACCTTTCGGTCAGGTTCACGTTCTAGAATCTCATCTGAAATTGCACTTTATTAAAAGCTTCTTCACACAGAACTGTCTTTTGCTGGGTGAATTTTTTTTTACATCATACTGTTTAAAGTCTATAGAATGTTCTGAGAAAGTCCAGTACAGGTTACAGTTACGATGGTTTGACTTTCGATTTTCATTCTTACGTCCGCGATAGGGATACTAAAAAATGTTGGTTAAATTTGCGATAATACATTGGGATGCTGCCAGGATGTATGCATCTCCCACCTATTGAGATGCCTTATTCTTGCCAGTGGTTAACGGAATTCAGTTGTCTCGGTGTAAGAGCATGTATTTTGTTTGTGTTTTTTGGTGTTTCAAAGCCAAATTTTAGCTTTTGTCTTTTACTTTATCTGCATAACTCTCCACTCGCGAACCTGTGCTTGTCTACATGCCTTCACATGTGCTCTTGAATAAGCCTGTTGTCACATACATATGACTTTAAAGTTTATAAATATGGTACTATAAATTACAATGTTTTGCTAAATTGTTAATTATTAACAAATTACAGTAAATTACCCACATCCTTCTTTAAGACTCCTGGTAGGCTAGGCCATGTCCCAACTTATGACTTTATTCACCGTGCCCAGTAGCATTGTTTTGCGCTGCAGCAGTCTGTGCGACAGTGACTGTGAAGTATGATATGAGAAAGAAACCTTGAGGAACCAGACTCAAAAGGGGGAACCCATCCTCATTTGGGTGACATTAAGAGTTGGATCATAAATCTTTAAACATACAGAACACTGGAGAGTGAGAACTAACATGAGCACTGGAATGTGTGATTATAAGTAATTTCTTTCTACAGTCTTATACAGTCTTTATGGTTATAAAACTAGGAGCTACTGAGCAACTCATAAAATAGCTCAACATTTGTGATTATCACAGATCCAACACCAGCTTCTCTATGCCAAAACCTTTAAACACTCCAGGAGGTCAATGTCAAAACTCCACACATGTAGTGGGATTTCCATTGGCACTAGTACGTCCCTAGATGGCTCGGGATGTTGCGAGTTCGGCATCTACTTCTTTAAAGGTCCTTAATCTTCATGAGGTGGGACGTGACTGGAGCTGGAGCAACCTCAGGTGCCTCGGGATGGGGAGAGAAAAAGAAGCAGTGGAGAGAAATTAGTGTAGCTGCTGTTAATGATATTAACAGCACAAGTTGATAATGTGCATTTGATCAGATCTGGAGCACAAGGTTATGATGTGAGACATATGTTATGTGTAGACTTTGCTAAAAAGATAAGTTTTTAATATCCACTTAAACTGGGAGAGTGTGTCTGAGCCCCGAACACTGTCAGGAAGACTATTCCAAAGTTTAGGAGCTAAATGTGAGAATGATCTACCGACTTTAGTGGACTTGCTATTCTAGGAACTACTAGAAGTCCAGAGTTTTGAGATCTCAGGGAGCATGATGGATTGTAGCGTGTTAAAAGACTGGAGAGATACATGTTCAAGATATGTTCAAGTTGTGATGGTGTTATTGTAATGCATATCATCGTAAGTTGTGGACTACCTGTAGTTGCTGAAACAATTAAACCGGTCTATCTGGCACCAAAATGTTTAACCCTTAATTATGAGGTTTGATGTGAACATCAGCTAAAGATTGGCCTGTTTATGCATGATTTTATGCACATTGCTTCTTCATAATGACTGATTGGACAATTGCATGAATTAGATGTTTCTATAGAAATGATCAGTTATTGTACAGTATCTGTATATGTACATTGTAGGATTGAAAAATATGTTATTCATGCTTAAAGTAAACATAATGCATAGGAAAGTCATAAAGGAGAAATCTGCAGTGCCCATAACACTCACTACACAAGTAAAAAGGGCCCCACAACACAGATGGAAATAACACACAAACACTTAGCATGAATCATGAGTGAGGAAGTTTATTTTAAATGGCATAAAATGGGATAACATATCTTCAGTGAAGCTTGCCCCAAGCGCAGGCCAAAAAAGGGAATATCACATCTTCAGTGAAATCTACCCCTCCTTGCAGCTGGAGTGGGCCTTGACTGCATGCTCCTGCCGCCCACCAGAACAATCTCTGCCACTGTCAACTTCACCAACAGAAAATGTAGGACCATAGTTATGGCCACCTCGCTGACACAAGAAGCTGAGCATCACTATCATCATGAATAGTAGCATGATCTAAGGGAGGGTAGGAGAGGCTAGACAAAGATTGTCTGGTAGTAGCATTAGCATCTTGGGGGATATGCACAACGCAATAAAATTCTTGGATCAGGAGCAGGCCAACCCTCTCGAAAAATCTCAAAGACAATAGTAATCATAAAAAACCTTTTGAATGTTGAAATATTTTGAATGTTAATGATAATTAGAATTTTTGGGAAGGTCCAAAGTCCAAAGATTCCCAATAATGGTAATGACTGATGGTAACTGGGGAGGGCCCAGTTTTGGGAGTTTACAATATTAAGGGTAAGCCAGAATCAAAATGTATTAAAACAGGAGAAATGCCAGGTGTGGTCAGACCATCTTGTCATGACATGCGGATTCCCTCGTGTTGATTGTGGTTTGCCACAATAAACTATACTTGCTCTACTCATCCAAGTGTCTTGACTTCTTTGAAGAGTCTATTTTACAGCACTTATTTTTAAAGTCCCAACTAAAGATAGAAGCTGCTTGGTCAAGAATTTTCCGACATAATTGCCGTTGTCGGCAGGATTCCAGCGAGGCTGTAGAGCCACCACTTCGCCTTGGGCCGAGACATCTCACAGGCGGCAGGGAGACCGATACCAACTGGAAAGGTGAGACAAGGTTAATCAATTCAATTTCAATTAATTTTTATTTGTATAGCGCTTTTAACAATGAACATTGTTTAAAAGCAGCTTTAGACATATAATGTGGTGATAAAAAATGAATACGCTCTTTATAAGTAAGTTTGTCCCTGATGAGCAAGCCGGTCAAAATTCTGCTTAGCTATCTGCTGTCCTGGGAATGCTTCAGCCAGGGATAGGGTAAAACTAGTCCGGGAGAAAAGTGCCCCAGGTACAAAAGTTGGAAGATTGGCAGAGAATTTATTCAAAATTTCTGTGGGTGAATGGAGGAGTAGTAGCACTAATGTTACTTAGGAGTACTCCAGAGAAAATAGAAAACTCTGGATGAGGGAGATTGTGTATTTGTTAGTGCATGTGAACTTGTGTGAAAGGAAGTCTCGCAATACACTATATTGCATATAAAAGAGAATATCAGGTGTGAAGACAGTATATGTGAAAGGTTGCTTGGGTGAGTGGATTAAAGAGAAATTCTGTGTCTTGTAGATGAGTAGTAGCAAAGTATAAGCCTTTGAAAAGATATCAGAAACACATGAAGAAAGGCGTGGTTATGCAATGGCCAAAGACGGACATTTAATGTTTTACTCTGTGCTAATGAAAAAGAAATAAATGAGTGGGAAGACAACAAAACGGCAAAGAAGTAAACTAGAATGGAAGAAACCATAGTGGGTGGTTTGAAACGAGGGAAAATGAGAGAACAGAGAGCAGATAAAAAGGGTAAGTAGTTAGAGGAAGGAAAGAACAAATGTAAAAAGACAGGAGAGAAGAGAACAGCGCCACCCTCAGGGGGTGTATGATGGGCACAACTGGCCACCACCTGCAATGAAGTATGTCTCCCAAAGCCAGCGGGAATTTATCCACAGATGGAACTGAAAAGCCATGGATGGACTACATGAGACATAAAGTGCATGGAGTTCTGAGCAGATGCTACAACTCGAAGAAAATGAGAAAAGAGCCGCACTGGCAAAGGTGCACAGGGAGCTTTGCCCAGAGCCACTCCTTCGAGTCTATCCAAACCTTCCAAGATGCTTGGAGAGAGGAGATAAGTGCTCCTTGGGATGAGTCTGACACCAGCAAAGGATTGTTTTGAATGGTGTTGAAAAAGACACTTCCTATCGGAGTACAAGGATCCTTGGAAGGAGTAATAGGCATAAGCACAATGCTATGGAAAACTTACCAAGCTTGCGTGATCCATTTTGTAAACCAATACCTTAAGAAAAAGAGAGAGCAAAGAGGCAAGTAAGGCCTTAGTGACAGAGTTATACAAGGCTCAACTAGTGAGATTGCATGACGCAAACAAGAAGAGAAAGAAAAGAAGAAAGACACCACTGTAAAGCAAGCTGTAGTGATAATTCCAACAGCCATGTCAAGACCACAGGAACAAGTTCCAAGTACAAGTCCAAGAAGCACAGGCCCTAGTACAAGCAGGGGCACACTGTATGCAACCGCTGATGCAGCCAAGTGGATCAGTGGCCCAACAAGCAACTCTGCCAATGGCCCAACAGGCAGCCCCTTTAGTATATGTGTTTGCCGGCGGGCCGCAATGGCCCAGCACAACCAAAATGCTAAACATTTCAACCAAAGAACAGGAATAAGAGAATGGTCCGGTATGATGGGATAAACAGCAATGCATCCAAGAGGCCACAGACCCGGAGGCTGGCAGTGTGGAGACCCAAGCCACATCAGGAGAGACTGTCCCAACACAAGAGTTTGGGGGGTCAGAGTGGACAGAGCAGAAAGACACAGACAGATAGTGGTACCCAAGAACACCACAAAGGTCAAACCAGCCTGCCTACCAGAACAATTGGGCAGGACCATGGATGGGGAGAAACTAGTATGAGCAACCCCCAATGCCACCTGAACGCGTGTACAGGGACAGCTAGGTCGAAGGACGGAGTGGCACTGAGGTCAAGGTTATACTGTAAAACCGGACAAAGGTCAGTGGGGTGGACCAGCCAGCAGTGTTGCAGATGTCTTGGAGGAACACTCCAGAGGACCAAGCCTTAGAGTCTGCCACATTCCGGGTCGAGTGAATTCTGACTCTGAATGGAGCCTGTAGACCAGAGGACTCATAAGAAGATGCAATAGCATCAATGATCCATCTGATCAGAGTCTGCTGCCATAGCAGATTCTTGTGTACATAGATGTCCAGTGCTCGCACAAAGCAAGCCAGTTCAGCTTCTCCTGGTCTGTGGCCTGAAATGGAAAAGGGTAGACTGCCTGTACCTAACAGGTCATAGAAAGACAGAGGGCACCTTGGGGATGTAACTCGTTCTAGGGTACAATAAGGCACTGGCCATACTGGAATAAACTCCAGAAAGGAGGGGGCCACAGAGAAGGCCTGCAAGTCTCTGACTCTCTTCAGAGAGCAAATGGCCAATAAGATGCAGTCTTAATAGTGATCGTAGTCTTTTTGATCAAGCCCTCCTATTGAAAATGATAGTCTCATATCTGCCACTTCCTGAGGCTTCGACCCAGAGCACCATGCAGGATCCTTGGCAGGGGTAGTATGCGACGCGGTGCTCGGTTTCTGTGCTCCCGATGAGAGGTGCTGGGTTGTGGTTGGGGCTGCACTCGCCAGCAGCCCCACCTTATTTACATTTTATGAAGGGGCTGATGGGCAGTGTTGGGGTTTTAAGGAATGATGCGACATCCGGGGAGAGATAGCTGGCTATAAAAAAGCAAACCATCACTACAACCTTAATGTCTCTAGGTTATGTATGTAACCCTGAGGGAATGAGACGCTGCATCAAAACACTTTGGGAATGCGCCTGAGTGTTCATGCTCTTAATAACGTGTGTAATCAGTTAAAAATTGGACGCTGGCCGTCACTGATGAGGTGACGTCACGACCAGGAGTATAAAACGCATATAAGAGAAGCACAGCGGCAGCTTCTGTAAGGAAGAAGGAAGCGCTGCAGGGACGCCGGAGGTGTGGGACAGAGATGCAGCGTCTCGTTCCCTCAGGGAACTAGGGTTACATACGTAACCTAGAGACGTTCCCTTTCAGGAACTCGAGCTGCGTGGAACGCTTCGGGAACGAGTGTCCAATCACGCCAGACTGACCAGTCCCTGCCCAGTGTGTATGTGACCACAGCTAGAGGAGGACTGAGGGGCCAGGAGTGGCACTGCGGTCCAGGTTATAGAACCGCACAAAGGTCAGTGGGGCGGACCAACCCGCATCGTCACATATGTCTTGGAGGGGAACTCCAGAGGACCAAGACTTAGAGGCTAAGTCATTAAGATGACGTGATAGTGTCAACGATCCACCTGCTCAGAGTCTGCTTATTAGCAGGCAGGCTTCTCTTAGGAGGGCCGTAGCAGACAAACAGCTGATGGGACCTTTTCCAAGGACCCGTCCTGCAGACGTAAGTGTCCAGAGCATGCACCGGGCAGAGCCAGTTGAGAAAACGCGTTACAAAGGGGTCTCTGCCCAGACATTGCCCGGCCCCAGGGGCATGATTGGCCGAAATGGCAGACGCGTAGACTTTTAGGGTGGACGAAGCCAACCCCTTGGCCAACTGTCCCTGGAGAAAATCCAGCACTTGAACCAACTGGGCAGTGGGCTGGATCCAGCTGGTGGTGCTCACACCACGAGCAGAACAGACGCCACCTGGCGGCATACGACCTGCTAGTGGAGGGAGCTCTGAAGTGGAGAATGGTCTGTACCACCTCGGTGGAGAGACCAGAACCTGTGAGCCATGCCCCTCAGGGCCACAGTCACAGCCTCCACAGCTCTGGCGAGGGTAAAATACGGCACCCTCTAGCTGAGAAAGGACGTCCATCCTCAGAAGATTCTCCCACGGAGGGTGCTCGAGGAGAGCCACCATGTCCGTGAACCATGGTTTGCGCGGCCACCTTGGAGCTACCAGGAGGAGACTGACTCCATCCCGGCGAACTCTCTCCAGAACTCCTGGAAGCAGCGCGACGGGGGGGGAAATATACACACGCTGCCTCGGCCATGCCTGAGACATGGCATCCAGCCCCAGAGGGCGTAAGGGAGAACCAGAGGGGACAGTGTGACTACTCTCGAGACATAAACAGATCCACCTGGGCTCTTCCGAATTTCTCTGAAACCTGCTCCACCACATCGGGGTGGAGCCGCCATTCCCCGGGCCTCAACGCCTCCCTCGACAGGGCGTCTGCTGCCTCCTTCAACCGGCCTGGGATGTAAACCGCCCTTACAGAGAGGAGTTTCCCCTGGGCCCAAAGGAGGACCTGGTGCGCTAGCCTGCACAGGGGGTGCGAGCGCAGACCTCCTTGATGGTTGATGTAAGAGAGCACCGAAGTGTTGTCTGTACGGACCAACACGTGGTGACCTCTGAGGTCTGATAGGAAATGCTTCAGAGCTAGAAGCACGGCCAGCATCTCTAGGCAATTGATGTGCCACAGTAGATGGGCCTCTTCCACAGACCTCTGGCGGAGCGACCACTCATGACTGCTCCCCACCCCGTGAGGGACGCAGCTGTCATTAGCATTAAGCGACGACCGGGGACTCCCAGCACAGGGCCTAGAGATCGCCGCATGACCTTGGTGCGGAGGGGATTGCCTCACTGGACGCAGCTGCCATAAACCCTAGCAGTTTCTGGAACTGCAAGGATGGCCACAATGCGGGCAGGAGAAAGCTGTGCATGCAAATTAGTCGAATCCCATATGACACCATGATAGGTGGTTCAGCCGAAACCCCAAAGCCTTCCTGTGGGCGAGTACAACATTTCGATGCCTGACCGCCAGCTGCTCTGACTGAGCTAGGATCAACTAATCGTCGATGTACACACATTTCCTGAAGGTACGGGGTGAAAGGGCAAGGCCAAATGGAAGAACCCGAAATTGGTAAGCTTCAGCCCGAAAGCGAACCTCCTGTGAGAAGGTAGGACGGACACATGAAAGTATGCATCTCTTAGATCTACCGTGACAAACCAGTCCTCGGATCTGATTTGAAGCACGACCTGCTTGAGGGTCAGCATCTTGAACCTGAGTCGCATGAGAGAGTGGGTCAGCTGACGTAGATCTAAAATAGGATGCAACCGACCGTCCTTCTTGGGAACTATTAAGTACCGGCTGTGGAACCCAGACTCTCGTTCTGATGTAGGGGCCACCTCGATGGCCCCTTCCTCAGAAGAGTGTCTACTTCCTGTTCCATGACCGGAGCCTGCTGTCGTCCCACCAGAGTGGGAAGAACCCCGTGGAAACAGGGCGGAGGAGACCTGAACTGAATCGAGTAACCTCACTCTACAGTACGCAGGACCAGCAAGACATATCTGGGACAGCTTTCCAAGCTCCCAGAAAATGCCTCAGGGGTATCAGTCTCTTGAGACTGACCTCTGGAACGCCCAGAGCCCAGGCAGCACCCTGAGACAGCTCTAGGGGAGGCGAGATCTCCTGGACCACAGCGATGCCGGGTGGAGACCAAGGAGAGAGCTCTCTGGAGCCGAGGGTGGCAGGGTTAATGGACCAGGTCCCTGAGGGGGCCAGGACAGGGCGGGCACCGGAAAAAGCGGTGTGACACGCCCCTCCACAGCCAGATCCCCAGAAAGTTCTGTGTCAGGATCTTTTCGCCGAAGCCTTCCTGTTGAAGATGACAGTCCTCAGATCTGTCACCTCACGAGGCTTCGACGCTGAGCGCCGCGCCGGATTTCTCACAGGGGGAAAACGAGTCACGACACTGCGTTTCTGAACCTCCCGATGGGAGACGGAGGGCTGCGGCTGGGGCTGAGCCCACCGAGCAGCCCCCTGTGAGCGGCGTGGGAGGTAATGCTGGAATGCCGCTGCCTGTTACTTATTTTCCTGAAACCTCTCAACCACCGAATGTACGGAATCGCCGAAAAGGCCAGAAGGAGTCAGCGGAGCATCCAGCAATAAAGCCCTGTCCCTATCAGACATGTCTGACAGTGAGAGCCACAGGTGCCTTTCTGTAGACACCAGGGCAGCCATAGACCCGCCAATGTCCCTAGCGGTCTCCTTAGTGGCTCTGAGAGCCAGATCCGCCGTACGGCGCAGCTCATCAAAATGGCCGTCCACGGCACCCCCCACATCCAATTCACGCAGCAGCTCAGCCTGATATGCCTGCAACACCGCCATGGTGTGCAGGGAAGCAGCAGCTTGACCTGCTGAAGCATAGGCTTTACCCACGAGCGTCGAAGTGCTGCCTAGGGGTTTTGTCGGTAATGACAAACGGTAACGACTCTGGGAGAGAGATAGGTGGCAAGTGTCTCTTCAGCATGAGGCATAGCCTCATAACCATATTCTTTCCGCCCCAAAAATGCCGGAATACACAGTAGAAGCGGGGGTGAAGGGGCAGGCCAAGTATGGTTTAACCCACGACCTAGACACCTCGATGTGTAGATCGGGAAAAAATGGAAGACCCCTATGCGGAGGTTGTGACACGGGTGTCAGAAAGCGCTTATCTAATTTACTAGATGAAAGCACTTCCTGCTCATGAGCCGGCCAAAGACATGCGAGCACAGTGAACACATTCGACTCTCTCTTCGAGAACTGATCTCGCATGCTCAGCACCCAAGCAAGCAACACACAAGCTGTGCAAATCCCCGCTTGTAATATAGCGGGGGCAAGGAGGAACGCACGGCCGAAAACTGTGCTTAATTTTTCCGCTTGCTTTCATTCTTTTTTTTTTTTTTTTTTTGACAGACAAACAATATGACAAACAATGTCACACAAACACACAGAGCGGTTTCTGCGGTTTCTAAAAACACAGACGCTGCCGCTGGCTTCTCTCATATGCGTTTTATACTTCTGGTCGTGACGTCACCACATCGGTATTACACACGCTATTCAGAGCATGAACACTCAGGCGCGTTCCCAAAGTGTTTCGACGCAGCTCGAGTTCCTGAAAGGGAATTTAAAAGCATAGAATGCTTTTTTATTACAACAATTCACTTACCCAGTACTCTAACATTATGATACGACAGCGGATACAGAACTCATGCAGTAACTTTTCCAAAGGCGGTAATAGTAACAACTGGCACCCCAACCTAGATCACATGAGAACTGTGATGCCGCACCAAGGAAGCACTGAAGGCACACCAGACTGAAACACAAAACTGTATCCCCTGTTAAACTAAAACAAACTCCCGCAATACCCCAAGCAATAAACATTAAACTTACCTGAGAGGGAACTGCACCGTCTCGAATCGCAAGACCCTACATAGGATAGTGAGGACAGCTAAGATCATTGGAGTCTCTGTCCCCTCTATTACGGACATTTACACCAAACACTGCATCTGCAAAGCCAAAAGCATTGTGGAGGGCTCCACACACCCCTCACAGACACTCTTTACCCTCCTACTATTAGGAAAGAGGTTCTGAAGCATTCAGGCCCTCACATCTAGACTGTGCAACAATTCTTTTCCCTTAAGCCATTAGGCTCCTCAACACGCAAAACTGAGCTGTACATAACACACACTCACTGAACTGTGTGTTACTGAACTATATAACTTGAACTCAACACACACTCATTACTCGCAATCCATTCCACCACCCATATTATATTAATATTTAAACATATTATACTGTTTATATGCTGTTTTTGCACCTCTCGACTGCTGTTTTTACACTACATTGTGTTTATATTTACAAATGCACTCTTGTTTATAGTCCTTGTTTACACTTTACTGCTTAAACGTAGTATACAATATGTAGTGCCCCCTTTAAGTTAGTCAGCACCTTGTGGCTTATTTGAATGACCAGGCGAATTAGACAGAGGGTAACATGGACCAGTATCCTAGATTCGAAGGGAGCAGCAGTGAGAGACTAAATAGACAGACAGACACTAAATGTGTGGTTGAATTATAATAAAGATTTGATATTGTAAAAAAAAGGACAAATAAAAACAATTAATGTTTTTCTTTTAGCAGAAGCACAAAATAAAGAAAATAAAGAATTCTATCAACTTACTTATTCTCTAAAGAATGCAAAGAGGATCAACCAAACTAGTTTCTATATTTCTTTTTTATATTTATGTTAAGATTTATTCTCTCTTTTTTTCTAATCTATTTTAAGTCAATCTAATTGAGCATACTTTTTGCTTTTAATTGAGCTTGAGCTGGACTTTGAACCTATTTAATTGTTTTAACTTGAACTAAGTTTAGAATTAGAGAAATCCTTCCTTTCCACACCTTTTATGATCCCAATAACTCTAAACGTGGATAGAACATTCAAAATGGGCAGAACAATTCTCATAACCAGTAAGGTATAGGACTCAATTTACCAAAGTATACCAAAAAAATGGATAACACATAAACAACCATCAATAATCACAATGACCCTTAACCAAGAACTGTAATGAGCAATAAAGTGGAATGAATAATAATGCAACACAATTCAACAATCAATAAATAAAACAATTGTGATGCATGAATTCGATAGTTCTCTTTCAAACATTCGTTCGGTATCTCACTATGGGAATCGCCTCGGGCGTGACCAATCCTGGAAGCATCAATCACACCACGTCTGTCGGCTGACAGACCAATCACGACAGTGATGCGGGAGTCCCGCCTCCCTATATACATTGCTGCTGGCGGTCCCTGCCTCATTCTCGTTCTCTTCCCCGTGAAGATCCTTTTAGGAAGCTATCCTCAGCAGATCCTCTGGGGGCGGTCGCTTAACTGTTCACAGACAGGCCATTAAGGTACGTCTCCGAGCGCGGCTGCTTCTTGGGGAGAATATCCACTGTCAAAGCAGATATTCCCTTCTGCTTTTTTTTTCTTTTCACATCGCGTCAAGCGAGTATTTGCATTATTGTTCGAGACCCGTTTTCGAGAAGCACGTCGTGGTGATCTCGTTGTTTTCATTTTTTTTTTTTTCGGTGATTGCACCTCCGTTATGGCGACTGCGAGTTCATCCGGGTGCACGGCGGGGAAAGTTCAATCCTGACCGTGTGCAGCGGGTCTACGATCTCGGCAAAAGACTCTCATCCCCTGTGCATCGTGTGCTTGGGAGTTCGGCACGCTCAAACCGTGCTCGCTAACCCTGAGTGCTGCCCGCACTGCGCTCTTTTCCCGTCAAGGGTTCGAGAGCGCCGCCTGCGAGTCGCGGCCGCGAATAAGGGAGACCCGTGTCTCTCTCCGCTGCCCGCGGAGAGGGACGAGGCTGCTTCGCAAGCACAGTGCAGCTGGGGAGAGTTGATGGACGAGGTTTCTCCTGTCCTTCCTTCACTCTTCGAATCACACTCTCTGCTGGATAACAAGGGTGTGGAAGAGGAAGATGATGAGGTTGCTCATTTTTTGGAGGAAGATTTGGAGGATGATGAGGAGGATGCTATCCTCCCTCCTGATCTTCTCTCCAGGCCTGGAAGTGCTACGGGCCCTTCCCCCGTGCCAGGTGAACTGGACCTCGTGGAGGTGTGTAAGAGAGCAGCCAAAAGACTTTCCATCGAATGGCCGTCTCAGCAGGTGCATTCCGACGCTGAGAGGGATTTATATGACGGGAAGAGGCTGCCATCGTTTTTGGGACAAACCCTTCTCGCATAGAGTGCCCATTAAGGGTTTCTCTAGGCTGGAGGTGCACGATATGGGTGCTTTGGGGATGTACAACCCACCCCCCGTAGAGCTGTCGGTGGCTAGCCACCTCCACCCAAATCGACGAGCTGCTCTATCCTCCTCCTCCCCTTCTCTGCCAGGACGTACAGAAAGGCTGTCCGCCTCCCTTTTTCAGAAGATCTACCGCTCCTCGGCCCTGGCGGTTAGAGCTCTGAATGCCACCTCCATGCTCACGGCCTACCAGGCAGAGCTCATGGAAGAGATGGGGAGGCAGATTGATGCTGGGTCACCAGATTCAACCTTGTGGGAAGAGATCTGCGTCATTGCGGATCTCAACCTGCGTTCCTCTAGGGGAGCGGTCCAGAACTGCGGCCGCAGCATGGGCCTCGCTGTGGTAGGCAAAAGGGCCCTGTGGTTGGGTTTGACGGGCTTATCGGAGAGGGAGAAGGTGGAGTTCCTTGATGCCCCGATAGAGCCAAAAGCCCTTTTCGGGGCTGCGGTGGCGAATATGCGCCAGCAATGCGACCTTTGCAAGAAGGATGGTGAAGCGTTTGAGGCATGCCTCCCAAGAAAGCCTCCTGCTCGCCCTCCCCAGCCCGCACGTTCATATTTCGCCCCTGCATCCAGAGAGAGACAGCCTGGTTTCAGGGCTCCTAGGCAACCCCACCCCAGCAGTCAATGCGCGGGGAGGCTCGCCAGAAACAGCCCCAGCCCAGGAACAAGACCTCTTTTGCAGAGGCAGCTGCTAGGCATCGCCCAGCGGACCCTCAGGGAGGGAAGAAAAGGCGGGCGACCTAGCCTGTGGTCTGATTTTGGGTCAAAAGAGAGGTGGCAGCACTCTCAGAGTTTCTGTAGCACCCCTCGACTCATCTCAGGAGTCTTGTCCTCCCCCTCCAGCGAAAAGGCGTTGGGGAGCGTTTCTAAGACTGTGTTCGACAAACGAAATTTCTCCGGTTGGAGTGTTGGCACCAGTTCCCCCAGTGCCCGGAAAGTTACTTCTCCCCTCTCCACCCGCGGGGTTATGCAAGAGAGAGAGCAGAATGTTCCATGTTTGTCCAAATTTATTAAAGATTTGTTTTGTGCATCCAGGCAGTGGGCCGAGGGCACAGACATGTGTGATAAAGAGAAAAGTGAAAAAATCCACACACACAATAATAAAACTCGAACCAGAGTTGCAACCCCCGGCTCCGCCGCCAGATGGTGCCACCGCGCCGTCTGTCAGCAAGAGCCACAGAGGCCCGCTCTCTGCTCGCACGGAGAGTTGGCGCGCATGCGCAGTTCGTCATTGGGTGTATTCCACAATACAGCGGGGATATCGCCTGCAATTTGCCACCGCTTTTCAGCGGCGTGATTTGGTCGACAGCAGAGGGCGAATCTGCTCAGGTTTTGGAGGACGAAATAACCTCCTTACTGAGCAAAGGGGTAATTCGATCGGTCCTGCGAGAGGACAGCCAGCTCGGCTTTTACTCCCGTTACTTTGTCGTTCCCAAGAAAGGGGGGGTCTCCGTCCCATTCTGGATTTACGGAACCTCAACAAACACCTCAGAAAGTACAAGTTCAAGATGTTCACTTTAAAAGCTTTGTACAGTGTTATTCGTCCCAGAGACTGGTTTACATCAGTGGATCTGAAGGACGCGTATTACCACATAAGCATTTATCCGGCACACAGGAAATTCCTGCGCTTTGCCTATCAGGGCACAGCCTACGAATATTTGGCGGTTCCGTTCGGGCTAGCTCTAGCTCCGCGGATCTTTACCAAATGTGTCGAAGCTGCACTGTCACCGCTGAGAGCATCGGGTCTCAGAGTGTCAGCGTATTTGGACGATCTCCTCCTCTGCGCTCCGTCACGGCAGCGAGCGGAGGTGGATACGAATGTGCTTCTGTCTCACCTGACTGGCTTGGGTTTCAGGATAAACGAGGCAAGGAGCTGCTTGGTGCCCACACAGGAAATAATATACCTGGGTCTCAGATTGAACTCAGACCTGTATCAGGCTTTTCTGTCAGAAGAGCGCATCAGGTCGATTCGCAGTTGTCTCTCTCTTTTCCAGAGAGGAAGGAAAGTTCCATTCAGACTCTGTTTACGCCTGCTGGGGCTGATGGCTTCGGCGGTGTCTGTCATACCGTTGGGACTGTTGCGAATGAGAGAGTTTCAATGCTGGGTTACGGCGCAGCGCTTATGTCCGAAGCGCCACCTCAATTGCAAGGTGATGGTGACGTCACTGTGCTAACACGCTCTCCATCACTGGAAAAATCGCGATTTTCTCGAGTCGGGAACCCCGCTGGGGGCTGTTTCCCTGAGGAAAGTAGTGACGACGGATGCGTCACTCGCAGGTTGGGGTGCGGTGTGCGAAGGCAGGATAGCAAAAGGGAAATGGCCCGTTTCGCTTCGGTGCGCGCACATAAACTTTCTGGAGCTGTTAACGGTGTTTCTAGCTTTGAAACATTTCGTGCAGTTTCTTCGGTGTCACCACGTATTGGTCAGATCAGACAACACGACGGCGGTGGCGTACATAAATCGCCAGGGCGGTACGCGCTCTCCTCGACTTCACCGTCTAGCGCGAGATCTCGTGGTGTGGGGCATGGAGCATTTCCTGTCGCTGCGAGCGACTCATGTGCCGGGAATGTTGAATGCGGGGGCGGATCTCTTGTCCAGGGGAAATCCCCTGTACGGGGAGTGGTCTCTCCATCCTCAGGTGCTGAACCTGTTATGGGAGAGATTCGGCCAGGCCGCCGTAGATCTCTTCGCCTCGCACGAAAACACTCATTGCCCTCTGTTCTTTTCTCTGGCGAGAAACGGTGCACCTATGGGTGTGGATGCGTTAGCCCACCCGTGGCCAAACGTTCTGCTTTACGCATTTCCTCCACTAAGTTTGATCGTGCCGACTCTACAAAGAGTAAGAGAAGGCGGTCACTCTGTCATACTAATCGCTCCGAACTGGCCAGGGAAAGTGTGGCTGACGGAGTTTTTCCAACTCCTGCACGATCGACCCTGGCCTCTCCCGTTGCGCAGGGATCTCCTCTCGCAAGCGCGCGGAGAGATTTTTCACCCGGCACCAGACAGAGTAGCTCTCTGGGCCTGGCCTGTGACAGGATGAATCTCAGCGTCGCTGGTTTGCCTCCGAGGGTGATTGAGACGATTCAGAATGCGAGAGCTGCTTCGACGCGCTCTGCGTATGATAGGAAATGGAATGTGTTTGAACTGTGGTGTGCTCAGAGACATATCATCCCTTTTCACTGTTCTGTGGCAGATGTGTTGTGCTTTTTGAAAGAACTTTTGGATAAGGGCAGGGCTTTTTCAACCGTTAAGGTTTATCTCGCCGCTGTTTCTGCATGCCACGTAGGGATTGACGGTAATACTATGAAGGGAGCGCGGCGTCTGAGCGCGTTCTCAAAACCGCTGGTTCCGCCATGGGATCTGTCAGTGGTCCTGTGCGCGCTCTCTCAGTCTCCTTTTGAGCCGATAGGGAGTGTGGATTTAAAGCTCCTGTCGCTGAAGGTCGCTTTGTTATTGGCTCTTTCTACCGCGAAACGGGTTAGTGAACTTCATGCTTTGTCGGTTCATGACTCCTGTATGTGTTTTGCTTCGGATTTCTCGCGAGTGGCTCTCAAGACTAATCCGGCGTTATCCCTAAGGTGAGCGAGTCAGCTTTCGCCTGCAGACAGGTGGATTTGATGGCTTTTCATCCGCCTCCTTTTTCCTCAGCGGAGGAGGAGCGACTTCACTGTCTGTGTCCTGTCCGTGCGTTACGTCACTATGTTGACAGGACGAAGGGTTTGAGACGGAGTAATCAGCTGTTTGTTTCATGGGTTGATTCCCATAAGGGAAGTCCCGTTTCCCGGCAGCGCCTGTCCCATTGGCTCGTGGAGGCTATTATAATGTGTTATAATAGCGTGGGTCTTAACCCTTCGGAGGGACTGAGGGCTCATAGTACCCGAGGCTTGGCCACTTCGTGGGCGCTTTTTAAGGGTGTTTCGATTCAGGACATCTGTGCGGCAGCATGCTGGGCTTCGCCGCACACTTTTGTCCGTTTTTATAGGCTGGACGTCACGGAGCCTTCGCTGGCTCATTCCGTCCTGAGTGTGTAGTATATATTTGTGTATATATTGCAGGTATGGATATATATATATATATATATATATATATACATGTATTTGTTTATATAAATGTGTTTTTGGTCATGTACACGTGTGTACGTAAGGGAATGACAACGGGTGATGGAAACATCGTGGTTCGGATGTTTGTCATTTCTCTCACTTTTCCACTCTCTTCAGTGAGAGGGATTATCTCTTTTTATCACATCACTGAGTTGGTTGACGCCTGCTTCGGACAGCATATCTGCAATACGGGAGTTGTCTATATCCCATAGTGAGATACTGAACGAATGTTTGAAAGAGAACTTTAGGTTACTTACGTAACCCCGGTTCTCTGATAACAGGAGTGAAGTATCTCACCGCACTTCCCTCCTTGCAGTGCACGGAGAAGAGATATGTGAGAATGAGGCAGGGACCGCCAGCAGCGGTGTATATAGGGAGGCGGGACTCCCGCATCACTGTCGTGATTGGTCTGTCAGCCGACAGACGTGGTGTGATTGATGCTTCCAGGATTGGTCACGCCCGAGGCGATTCCCATAGTGAGATACCTCACTCCTGTTATCAGAGAACCGGGGTAACGTAAGTAACCTAAAGATTTCTTTCCTTTCGAATACCAATCTCTCGATTCAAAACAAACAGTTCGTCCTCACTGGAGTGGTGTTATATGCAGCAGTTCAGGCCTACCTTTATGCTGACCAGAAAGAATAGTCCACAAACAATTAAGTAAAAACAGCCGAAGAGTTTGATGTCGGGTCAATCTGTCATCCTGCGCAATCTTTTTCCTTTTTTTATTTTTATTTTTTTCCAATCCAGGAAAACTAAGCAGTGAATCCACTGAAGTCCTCAGATATCGTTTCAATCAAGGTCTGTTGGGTGGCTCCCCATCTTGTTCCATGTGGTAACAACTTAGTCATTGCCAAATCCAAAATCAAAACTCTCAAAACCGGCTCAGCATACCCAATTAAATAAAAAAAAAAAAAAATTCACTTCACACTAAACTAATATTTCACTAGAATTTCGTTGTAGTTTTTTAATTCTCAAAACCGTGGTTTTCTTTTGGTTAGTTTATTTTTTTTTCCGAAATCTCTCTTTTCTTTTTCGCGTCTAAATCATTCCTCGGCAATGAGTCCTCTCACGTCTCAACACTCAATAACAACCAAATACATTTCTTACATTTAGAACATGAAATAAAAATACATATTTATTCAATTATAAATGTTTTTTTCTGAACTCAATCATACATTTTTTCCTTCCTGTAATTTTAGTATCCCTTACTGATTTACTATTTATTTATTTTTTTCTAATCACTCTGAGTTACAAATATGTTAAATGTTCGGCACTATTTTGCATTCCGTGTTTTGTGTATCTGTACCACACTGTCTTGTGTTGTCTGTCTGCACTGTTTGCACTCGGTTGCACACAATGCACTTTATGTTGCAATGACACTTACTTTAGTCCTTGCTCTGCGTTCTGTTATATAGCTTTATGTTGTGTGATGTAACTCTATGTTGTTTACAGTTTTTCTCAGTTGCTTTGGAGCATTTCTCGAATCATCCTTAAGATTTGCAAATCAGTAAGTGCATTCTCAAAACAATGTGTACAAACAGCACAATACATTGGATTTCTTGCAAAAGCCTGTTTTTTGCTCAAAATCCTTAGTACTTCACTCAAAAGTAAGTATTTGTGTCAATGAACATATCATTGCCATCAAAATAACAAGTCCTTTTATTATTGTTTGCGAACAAGATAGTAAAAATGTTAAGTCATTTTTTCAATATGACAATGCTTTATTTTAGTATTTCCTGATGTAAACTATGTTTTGGATTACAAGTACTGAAAATGCATGAGGCTGAATTGGCAACTATGAATTTTAACAGCACAAATTTACACATAACTGTATGTGGGATATTGATTGTAAGAGACTGGACAGGATTCACACTTTTTTTTTTTATTTAATAGTGGACTGACTAAAAAATTACAATATAATGTCATTGTGATAGAAAATAAAAAGACACAAATTAAAATTCCAAAAGGTAAACATAGGAAACACTTCTCACAGTTTTTCTCAGTCGTCAAGAATTTGTCGAGTTTTTCTCAGTTATCAAAAATTTGTCAAGCTCTTCTTCACAATTCTTTTAAACTTTTTTGGTAAATGTGTCTTGAATTGATGAATTGTGCAGATGAACCTTGAATGTCACTAATAAAGGGGTGTGTTTACTTTCAGATGAACCAATAATCAACTGGTTCTCTAAAATAGGTCAATGCTGAATCTCGTTAACCTTTACTGTAATTGGCGAGTGTATATAAAAAGAGGAAAACACAGATTTACAATTGTTGAAAATGGATGAACAACTAGGTGTCAGGGATTCCCCTGCCACGCCCCCCTCGACCACTGTCAGAGATGCACCCTGCCACGCCCCCTCAGTAACTGACAGTTCCTCGTTATTCTTTGACTGCCAGGATCACCGACAGCTGTGGCTCGTTAAGGACTAGACTATATAAACTCACGTTCTCGAGTCACAGGCTGTCGGTTCTTAAGTTGTCATGCTGGTGATATCCCGTGGCTGCTCGACCGCCAGCATTCCCCGCTGGTTCTGTTTCCCTACCCCGTTCCGTGTTGGACTACTCTTGGATAGGAGGTTTACTTTCGTTTTGCTTTCCGTTGGACTCTGGCTTCCGTTGTGGATTACTCGTCTCGAGCGGATATCTTAGTTTGCTTCTTTCCCCGGTATATGTGAGTGTGTTTGTTGTATTGACTGAATAAACAATGATTGACTTGCTTCCGCTTCCGCGTCATGGTCGTCAGCCTGACACTAGGAAACGAACATGGTCGAGAGCCAGGAATAAGGGTGCATGCTGGAAGGGTAAGGAGGTAAAATAGAGGAAGAGAAAGAAGATCCCAGAGACATAGACACATTTCATATCAAATTAGTTAACTGGTCAAGCACACAGCAAGCCACCAATCAGGGTAGAGAGCATGCTCTGTTTTAAACTTGTTTTGATTGCTTCTTTGCAGTGGAGGATTTAGATGATATGGGCAGATGCCCATGGCGGCATCTTTTTTGTCTGCATTGTTTGCGCCAGGTTGCAAAAGATGCACTTTATGTGGCAAGGACACTTAAGTCATTGCTCTGTGCTCTGTGTTCTGTTATGTAACTTTAGGTTTAGCATTACTAAAACTCATTCATATTTCTTCTCATTCTCTTAGATCTGCCTCGTCTCTCCTTCTTTCTGTTTCTTTTGCTCGTCTTGCCACAATGGGGCATAGGGCATTCTGTTGCTCTGCTTCCTGGCTCTGTAACTCTTTACCTCCAGACATTAGAAACATTGATTCTGACTTTTTTTTTAAATCTAGACCTCAGTCTAGAAGTCTCATCTATTTTAGATTGCATATTCTTCCCTATTTCACTCTTCTTATATCTTATTGAGCCAGTTAAATATTCACAGTCATACATGAATTAAGTATTTTGTAATTGTTGTTTGTATGTTTCATAAGCTGTATGCACTGTTTCTATATTTTGTTTATCATGCTTTGCGTTGTGCGATGTCCTTGAGTGTTGAGAAAGTGTGTAATCCCTGTGTAAAAACTGTCATGCTCCATAAACTACTCTTTCAAAAATTGAGCACAACAATCCTGTCTCGTTTCTTCAGTGATTCAATTCTGCTCACATCCATCACTGTGGGGCTTGTATTTGACATTATATTCACAAAGAACACAAGAAAAGTATTAGATTGGCAAGAAACACAGAACCCAACAATGACTACATCAGTAACTGAAAATGACTGCATACTGGTACTTGGCAAAATGTTCTTTGCTTTATCAGAGAAGTGGTATACACAGGAAACCACAGACAAAACACTGCCCTGTTCTCAAGCATGAGCTCCTACCAACCTACACCACATTGAAACAGCAGCATCTAACCATGCAGCACCTCAACACATCCAACAGCTCGCTCACTGCTCCAGTCTCAGCTGAATACTTGATTGGGAGTAGTATACTGGCAGTTTGCTTCATACTGGGAGTTCCTGGGAACATTGCAGTATTGGTATATCTTAGTGGATGGCTGAAGAGAGGCAGTTACACCCCACGATTGATGCTAAGCCTTGCCATATCAGACCTGCTCACTCTGCTTTCTCTGCCGTTTTGGATTTGGTCTTTTCTTCATAACTGGGTCTTTGGCTTGGTCATGTGTAAGCTTCTATCCTACTTGGTATACTTCAGCCTGTACTGTAGTACACTGTGTGTGATTCTGATGAGTGTGCAGCGATACATGCAAGTGCTGCATTCAGGAAATGGAAAAAGCTTGGCAGAAAAGGAAAGAAGATCATTCTGAGTGGGATGTGGATGTTTAGTGGAGTAATATCTTCCTATGCTCCATGCAACGCACTCTAAAGTTGAACAGTGAAAGACATGTCAGTGTAGTCTGGTCTATCGTGATAATTTTGAGCGAGTCTCTACTTTAATCTGGGAGACAACATTTTTTATAGTTTTGTTTCCCACACTGACTTACTTCTACTTTCATCTTCACAGAGGAGTTAATAACTCAGCTTTTTTTAGCAGTAACATTTTGACAAAGCTGGTGATCCGAATTGTGGCATGTTTTTTTTTTTTTTGGGTCCCATTACAAATCTCCAACATTATGATGGTCATTGCTGTTTTACTTGAAAATGAAATTCTGGTAAGAGCTGCAGAATCGACTGACAATATCACCGCAGCATTGACTTTGTTAACAGTTGTGTTAACCCCTTCTTGTATGCCTTTTCTGCTCGGGCTCTACGTGAGCACACAGATAGCACAGAAAATAGGTAACTTCATCATGATGAAGTGCTAACAGGGATTTATTAATTCTTGTTCACAGCCTTTTTTTTGCATTTTAAAAGACGTATATTTCTGCTTCTTGCTGCCATATTTTGTTACTGTGATTTTTTCTTTTAATAGAGTTTTTAAGGGGACTATTGACTCCAAAATAAATTATCTTTGTCCTTAACCCAGGAAATTGTATTAAATAAATAAAGCAAGTTTGGAATAGTTATATTTTTTATGATTTCTTAAATATTAATGCCTTGTGAGTAAACTTTTGGACATTTTTGCAAAAGAGTCACTGTTTTTTACATTCAATGTTAATTGCTTCAGACAGTTTAGAAGTAATTGAAACATTTTGTGAACCCAGACAGGTCTTGCATTTTACATAAAACGTACATTTACATGTTTACATAAAAGAAGACTGTACTTGTGAATGTTATATGTTTCTAGCTTTTCCCCAAACAGTTTACTGCAGCAACAGTAGATGAGCAAATGTTGGCGAGGAATTTCTCTAATCCTTCCTAATTTTCAGACTAATTATTTGAGTTTAAGACATTAGATCAGGGTGCACACACCTTTTCAGCATGCAAGCTACTTATAAAATGAATCTACCTACCTATGGAAAAATGATCTACCTACTATAAAATGTCTGTGATCCACCACACTACTTACAATCGACCGGTAGATTGCGACCGATGTATTGGGCACCCTTCATTAGATGATGAATATTAGGCTTATAATATAAGGCTTGGCCAATTATTTTACATAGGTATGTAGGTCAGCTTTTAGCCCAACCATAACCAAAATACACATCAAACCATGGTTTCTAGTATGTTTCACATGGTACTTATTTTCTATGTTAAAAATAGTTTTAATTATACATGGATAGAATAATGCTTTTATAAATGTTTAGGTGATTTTTTTTTCTATCTTCAATCCATTTCAAAACTTAGTGGTTAGTAACTTGCACAATTCTATCATGGTTTTATGGAGGTACCACAAATTGGATAAATGTATATTGATAAATGCAAATGGATAGAATTGGTGTATAGCATGCAAAATTAACAGATTAAACAATGGTGCTGCTACTATAGTTATTATTTAGTTAAATAATATCAAAACAGTCATCTAGAAATTAGGTTTTAAATTAGTATTGAAATAGTTGCACTCAGGCTCTCTACTTAATACAATAGGGCATCACATGGTTAATGGTCATGTGACAATTTATTTAGGTAGAAAGAAAAATGGGGAATAAGTTTCAGGCTTGGGCATGAAAGGTTGCCTATTAGCTACAACAGAACAACTTTTTTATTGTGTTTGCATAAACTTAGGGCTGGCTATGTAAACTACCATCAAGGTACTCAGTGTTGTGTGCAATAAGGTTATTTATAATGGATAAGATTAAAACTTCTTTTGGTCCATTAGGTCCATGTCCTGTGCAGTTGACTTTAGAATTGGATTTCATCTAGTACTTTTAAACTAATTAACTAAATTTATAATGTATTTTCTACCTCCTGCATCTGTTTACTGTTATTTAGAAATTGCATGTTACACTGATGCATTAATGTTTTAATTGTTATGTCACAGGTCTTGCACTTCCTTATCTTAAATGAGTTGATGAAGAGCTCTGTTTCTTCACCTACCAATGTTAGATTGTTAAATCAACTCAATTCATCCAACAGCTTGTCATGATTTAGCTTCGTCTCAGCTTGATTGGGAGTAGTGTTTGGCAGTTGCTACATATAGTATAAAGGTCCTGATAGCAGCAGTAGAAATGTATCTCACTGGATGGCTAAAAGAGGCAGTTTAATTTTTGTTCTACTTACAGTTTTACTTAACAGTCACTTATTGACAAAAGGGGTGACCAGAATAGAGCAAGTTTATCTTTTTGGCTTGTTACAAATCTAAAGCATTATGATTGCTATTACTGCGTTACTTGGAAGTCACTCTGTTAAGATCTGCAGATGCAGGTGAAATATCACCTTCAGCTTGACTTAACACTTCAGTTGCCCTTTCTGCTCGGGCTTTATGTGGGCACACAGACAGAACAGAAAATGCTTAATTCTTAATTGTATAGAGGTTTATAGATTTCTGCTGCAGCCAGTAACTTGTTGCATTTAAAATGGATTTGTGTGTAAGTCTGCTTATTATTGCATTGTAATTTATTGTTATTTAGCACCCTTAACTATATTTGTCACTTTGTCTTTTGGTATCTTGACATTTCAGCTTTTGCTTGCACAAAAGTTACATAAATTCACACTTCTGCTGAGGTTTCCAGTCAAACTTGAAATTATACTTGCAGATAAAAACATGAAAAATTCATGTTAGTGTCACATCTCATACCAGCCACATCCTCTTCATGGCCTTAGGTAATAAACATTAAACCATGGTTTCCTGCATGTTTGTATATCATGACCTATTGGCCTAGTTTGAGTGGTTTACTTTCATTTTTAATTTATTTCTATTTTAACTGTCTAACAGACTCAATGATTAAATATACCATCTCATTTACAATATCTGTATGTATGTACATGATAAACCAATTAAAGTAAAAGTACTATTTTTGTAGTTATCTAGAAAATGATTCTTTAACAAGTGAGCTCTGCTGAAGTAACACCACTTCAATATATACCAATGTTTAAAGAAACGAATGGCAGTGAATGAGACTTCTAATTTTCTTTATTTTTTTTTTCCAGGAAAGCTATTAACACATTCTGAAAACATAAGACACATAGCAAAATACACACACACACACACACACACACACACACCACACACACACACACAAATTATAAACACACTACCTTGGGGCTTTTGCCTCTACCTCCCTGTGCTCTCTCATCCCGCCGCACATATTTATTAGTTAATATGCCACCCACAGATCAGAGCCTCGTTCTCACCACTCAACAGACTACAGACTCTACCCTTTACTCACAACCAGGGCTCAACCACACCCTCACCTCCAGAGTTGCACTATAAAACAAAAAGTATTTTCCAGTCTTGTGCAGTTAACTGTAGGATTGATCTTGTATTTTCGGACAAACTACATTTTACTTCCTGTCTTTACCACATGCTTGCACCCCATTTACCGGTATTTTGTCAGAGAGCCACCAGTCATGCCTCCTCCAACACTCCCGCTCAGCCTCTCCCTCTCTACTAATCACCTACACCTGTTCTTCCTTTACCTGTCCCTTTATAAAGTCTATTTCCCTTCAATCTCCGTCCGATCTACAGTTTACGACCATAGATCATCCGGACTACTACTCTCTTACTATCCGAGTTTCCATGCTCTTAGCTACGCTTCGGGTGAAGCACTCAATTAAGTCTGCCATTTCCCACAGTCTCGTTTCAAACTCTCTTGTGTTTGTATATTTAATACCAATAAACGACACCCTGTTTTACTCCCAGTTCTGACGTCTGGTCTATTCGTGACAGAAGATCAGACTGGAAAAACCTACCTCGATGAATCCCCAACCAGCTCACATCTCAGATCCAGTCCAGGACCTCACCGGCACTCTCTGGGTTGCGTTCGCTCCGGCTCCTACCAGCGTGGCTTCACCGCCCGCCTCCGGCAGCCCGATGTCTCTTCCGGCTTCGCATTTCGGGGAGGCGGCCAAGTGCAGCGTCTTCCTTCTACAAGTCAATCTATATATAGAAATGCAGCCTACCAAGTTCCCCACAGATCGTTCAAAGGTGGGTTTCCTCATCTCACTTTTAACCAGGAAGTCCACCTCATATTCTCTCTTCACCAGCCACTTGGTAGAAAGTGTTCTGCATAGCCACCAGAGCACTCACCATGGCAGACCAACTCTTCTGTCTGTGCCAAGCATCTTCCTCACCAAGATTGGTGCAGCGTCAGAGTGCCAAAACCAATGTTGGGTTGTTGATTTCTTTGCCGGGAATCTTTTGTTTGTGTCGCCGTTTACATTTTTTAAGTAACATTTTTTCTCTCTCATCCCTTAAATAATCTCAAATATCATTTTGATTTCTGTATTCATTACTTTCCGTTGGCTCTGTTTCTACTCTCTTTTTTATTCCCTGTTTTCAAGCAGTGAGTGGAGGCCATTCCCATCAGAACTAACAAACACACACTACAGTAATCAAACCCACATAGCAATTTTTCTCTGGCCCAGCTCCGGCCCACAAAACCAGCTTTTGCTTGGCCCACATACCGAAATGAATTAAGGTACTAGTGTGGACCAGGTCTGGATTCCAGACAAGGGCCACAAATGGGCCATAACTGGCCCAAGTCTCAGCCAAGTTAAATACCCATAACTGGTCCTGAATTGGGCCAGGTCAAAATGACATTGGAACCAAAATACAACTATAAGTAAACCATATCAACAGCAGAAAGCCCAAAACTTAGTCACACCTGAGCATAATCGATAGGTTAACTAAACCTGGCAGCCAAAATATGGGCCATAAAAGGGCCATGACAGAGCCATAGCTCACCACTGTATGACCATAGCTGGCCCTATTGTGGTCCTATACACTGGACCAGATAGGTTCCACATGTCAGCCTTTAAAAAAACCATAACCAGGCACTTGATACACACCCTCCCAAATGAATAGTCACAACAAAGACAGTATTCTGAACAATATTTTATTATATTTAACATCAAAACATTGAAACCTGACATACACTTGTACAAACAACTCAATAAAATACCACCCCATCAGTTCTGCAATTAAAATAAAAGCAAAAATAAAACAAGTAGAAGTTCTCCGCTATGTTTTTGTTCATGAAGTTAAATGTAACGCTTGATCATCCCTGTTTTCTGGTCAGGAACAAGATTTACTGTACCTTTAATACTTGAATATCCATGTTTCTGGTCATTAACAAGTTTCACACTATGTATAACACTTGAACGTCCATGTTTCTGGTCAGGAACAAGATTTATTTGAACTATGATGCTTAAATGTCCATGTTTCTGCTCCTTCTGGAACTGCTCCTATCATTGTACTTCCAAACCTTTTCCATACTGTGTCTTTACTGAAGCCTTTGTTCTTCCTCCTAAAAAAAATACAGGTTATTAAAAGTTTTAATAGACTGTAATGAAAAGAGAAGAAAGAGAAGCACTCGTTTAAGTGCATGCTTGTTTCATTATTATTTATTTTTTTGCCGTCGTCGTTTATTCAGATACGTACAAGGTGTATTTTTTTTTTTTATTTCACCCCCCGTTTGCTTCAAAGGACACCGATAGCACGTGAATGCATTAATTGATTATTAAGTCCACATGTGACCGTGGCTACATTTAAGAAAAATATTATATTTGTTTATTAATATATATGTATGTTCTCACTTACCAACTCTGCTGACTTTCCGAGCAACACCGCGTCCGCCACTTTTCAACAGACACTTCTGGAGTATTTTTATTCACTTTTCTCGTTGGAGATTTGTTGCTTAAGCGTTATAAGCCTTGAATCATAACAACCAGCTACAACTTGAATTACAACATGTAAAATATTCGATCTGAAATAAAAAAGATTTGAAAATTTGTCATAAGGCAATACGAGACTGTGTGTGTGTGTGTGTGTGTGTGTGTGTGTGTGTCACGGCTAACTGGTAAATACAACTACAATCCCATGAAGCATTGCAAATTATAATTGCGCCTTTTGGTCAACTTTGCTCTGATAGGCAATTTCGCATTTCCAGGTTTTTAAAATCATGATTGGTGCACGCTGGGTAAAAGTTATTCCGGTAAAAAAAAAAAAATTGACCTATTTTTTATTTTATTAAAGTCTACACCTACCCAACCCTTCACAGT
The DNA here is from genome assembly GCA_039877035.1 of Silurus lanzhouensis. NCBI lineage: Eukaryota > Metazoa > Chordata > Actinopteri > Siluriformes > Siluridae > Silurus > Silurus lanzhouensis. Next base: position 1,398 of record JBCEWE010001387.1, on the reverse strand, counting down.
ATTTTTTATTTTTGCTGAAAAAATAACATACAAATCAGTAAAAATACAAAATATCAACAGTAGTGATACTTGAAAGACAACCACAAACATACAACAGTAAAAAAAACCAATACAAAATAAATCAATAAATAATATAAAAAAGGGCCATTGTTTTACATAACATTCCTTAAAAGTCTTCATAGCTTTATCAGTAGATATCGAAATCAAATTAATATAATGTTCTATATCTCTTAAAAAGACCACAAATACAGGTAACTTTGCTTAAGAAAATAATTACATTTGTAATAAAACAGATTTTCTTTTGTGGGGTCTGAGTCAAATATAACATTTCTTATTTGTAAATGAAAATTCTGGCAAAATCTTAAATTTAACAAAACACAATATCATACCAAAATTCCTGAGTGTAATGACATGACAAAATAAGTGTTCCACTAGTTCACCTTTACTATTATTATACAGTGTGACAAGAATTACGGTATACTGATGTGCGCCATGCCTAGTAGTTTTAGATTTAGCTAAGGATTAAATATAATGAAAATGTTTAGACTGTATTAAATTGGTGGTTTATTTGTCTACAAGTTTTAAATTAATCGCAAAAACTTATCAACTGAATCAAACAATTACAGTTGATTTTCATAATTCAGAAATATAAATCTTTATTGTTGCTGGATTAACTTGAAGGCATGAGACACAGAAAGATGGAAATATCTTTGTGAATTAAAACATTGGGATTTACTCAAAGGTATTTAAAATGGATTTTAAATATGGGTTAAGATCGGCCACATATGTATACTTGACATCTGGGCCGAATACTACAAATGACATCTGGCCCATGTCTTGTGAGCCGCCTTAAAATCAGTACCACCTCTGCCAAACTGGGCCATGTTTGGCCCACATGCTGTATGCCAGTGCCAGATGAATGCCAGCTGTGCCAGATGAATGCCAAGTCTGGGCCAAATTTGTTTGCTGACTGGGAAGGTACGTAAATTTCTCTGATATGGCGAGCATTCAGCGTCTGAAGTATGACATGTTTAGTCAGTGAAGCACTAAGTGAGAAACCTGAAAAAGCTCTGGTTATAGGAGACTTTATTCTGAGTTACGTGAAATTATCTAGACTTTAAGGGCACCAGCAGCAAAGGTCAGGTGTATAAAAGGAGCCAGGGTGCTGGACATAGGACATTATCTTAGGTTTTTAGGAAAGCATAGGTCTATAAGATCCAATGCGACATAGCATTGACGTAGCTTACAGCAGGTTATGGTCGCTGAACTGCTGAATGTCCAAATGATGCTCTAAAAACAATGTGGGCTTCATAGATAATTGGAGCAATTTTGAAGGGCAAGGCTGGCCCGTTAGGGCAGGATGGTATCTATCATTTCTTGTAGTATAGGTCATAGTTT
>JBCEWE010001389.1:12500-28966 GCA_039877035.1 Silurus lanzhouensis | reverse complement strand
AAAATATGAAACATTTAATACTTTCAATGTTCCACTGTAAAAAAAAAAAGAAACTAGAGTCAACGCAGTGTCACTGTAGCAACTCATTCGCTTCCTGGTTAGCGACTAATTCTTTAGCGTTTTATGTCCAGCTTCAAGAATTTCTCTTAAAAGGAGAAAATCCTGACAATTCCACATATGAGGGAGTGAATGAATGAAGGATGGAAAGAATGAAGACATTCGTTAAAGTCTGCTAAAATAAGTCCAACAGATAGCATCAGTGCACAGCCGTTTTTTTAAATCTCTCCAGAGATGTTAAATCGGGTTCAAGTCTGGGCTCTGCTGGGCCTCTCAAGGACATTCACAGAGTCATTTATACACATTTTGTGGTTTAAACTGTTCTATTATGGTGTGGATGGAAAGAGAAATGGTGTAGGGGTGATTCTCAAGGAAGAGTACAGTAAGAATCTAAAAGTTGAAGGGGCAATGATAATGTGGGTTGTGTGATGGAGGAGAAGGATGTTGGGTGAAGTGGTAGAAGGTGTAAGATTGCTTATTGGGGCGGATTTCAATGGGCATGTAGGTGAAGGGAACAGAGGTGATGAGGAGTGATGGTAGGTATGGCTTTAAGTAGAGGTATGTGGAAGGCAGATGGTGGTAGATTTTGCTAAAAGGATGGAAATGGTGACGTATAAGAGTAAGGGAGGTGCACACAGGTGTACTATGTGCTATGCAGGAGATGCAACCTGAAGGAGATTGGAGACTGTAAGGTGCTGGCAGGGGACAGTGTAGCTAAACAGCATCAGATGGTGGTATGTAGGATGGTTTTGGAGGTGAAGAAGAAGAGGAGTGAAGATTGAAAGAAGAATAAGATGTTAAAAACTGAAGGCGAAGAATGTAGTGTGAGATTTAGGGAAGAGGTCAGACAGAGGCTCTGTAGTGTTGAGGAGGTGCTGGATGATTGGGCAACTACAGCAAAGTGATAAGGGAGACAGTTAGAAAAGTTACTTTCTGGAAATTGAAAGGAAGACAAGGAGACGTGGTGGTGGAATGAGGAAGTGCAGGAGAGCATAAGGAGAAAGAGGTTGGCAAAACAGAAGTGGGATAGACAGAGTGATGAGGAAAGTAGACAGGGTACAAGGAGATACGACTGCAAGTAAAGAGGGATGTTGCAAAAAAGCCAAGGAAAAGGCATATGAGGGGCTGTATGAGAAATTGGCCACTAAGGAAGGAGAAAAGGATTTGTACCGATTGCCAGGCAGAGAGACCGAGTTGGGAAGGATGTGCTGCAAATTATAGCAATAAAGGATAGAGATGGAAAAGTTGTTGACTAGTGAGGAGAGTGTGTTGAGAAGATGGAGGGAGTATTTGAGCAACCGATGAATGAGGAAAATGAGAGAAAGAGAAGTTAGATGGTGTGGAGATGGTGAAGCAGGAAGTGGATAGGATTAGTAAGGAGGAAGTGAGAGCAGCAATTAACAGGATGAAGAGTGAAAAGTCGGTTGGACCAGATGACATACCGAAGAGGTGGAGAAGGTGGAGAGTTAGGTACCTGGAGTTAACAGTGCAAAGTAATGGAGAGTGTGTTGGAGAAGTGAAGAAAAGAGTGCAGGCAGGGTGGAGTGGTGGAGAAGAGTGATAGCAGGAGTGATAGAAGAGTATCTGCGAGAGTGAAAGGGAAAGTTTTATAGGACTGTGGTGAGGCCTGGCATGTTTTATGGTTAGAGACAGTGGCATAGAGTAAAAGACAGGAGTGGAGCTGGAGGTAGCAGAGCTGAAGATGTTGAGGTTTTTGTTGGGAGTGACGAGGATGGACAGGATTAGAAATAAGTTTATTAGAGGGACAGCGCATGTAGGACATTTTGGAGACAAGATGAGGGTCGTCTCCCTCACCTTGTCTCCAAAACGTCCTACATGCACTGATTGAGATGGTTTGGACATGTTCAGAGGAGAGACATGGGGTGTATCAGTAGGAGAATGCTGAGGATGGAGCCACCAGGAAGGAGAAAAAGAGAAATACCACGGAGGTGGTTTATGGATGTGGTGAGGGAAGACATGCAGGTAGTTGGTTGAAAGAGGCAGATCTAGAGGACAGAGGGGGTTTGGAGACAGATGATCCGCTGTGGCAAACCCTAATGGGAGAAGCCGAAAGAAGAAGAAGAAGAAGAAGAAGAAGAAGAAGAAGTTAATGAGAGAGTAACTTTTCCCACTCTGTTGTGTAACGGGTCTCACCTTTGCATTATGTTTCTATATTTATGAAATCAGTGAGACTTTCTGCAGTTGAGACAACTTGCCTTTTATTCAGATCTAGTGAAGTGATGTAAATCATGTGAACAGGCTTTCATTCAGGTAATCACTTCTTCTTCTTCTTCTTTCGGCTGCTCCATTAGGGGTCGCCACAGCGGATCATCCGTCTCCATACCACCCTGTCCTCTACATCTGCCTCTTTTACACCCACTACCTGCATGTCTTTCCTCACCACATCCATGAACCTCCTTCTTGGCCTTCCTCTTTTCCTCCTACCTGGTGGCTCCATAAAATTCATGTCCCTCCTCTGCACATGTCCAAACCATCTCCACCACTCCAGGCTCTTCTCAACCTGCTCCCTACTCTCACAACAAATCACAATATCATCCGCAAACATCATAGTCCAGGGAGACTCCTGTCTGACCTCGTTCGTCAACCTGTCCATCACCACTGCAAACAGGAAAGGGCTCAGGGCCGATCCTTGATGCAGTCCAACCTTCACTCTAAACCAGTCTGTCGTACCTACTGCACACTTCACTGCCGTCACACTGTCCTCATACATGTCCTGCACCACCCTCACATACTTCTCTGACACACCTGACTTCCTCATACAATACCACAACTCCTCTTTTGGCACCCTGTCGTACGCCTTCTCTAAATCCACAAATACACAATGCAATTCCTTCTGTCCTTCTCTATACTTCTCCATCAACATTCTCAAAGCAAAAAAGGCATCTGTGGTGCTCTTCCTCGGCATGAAACCATACTGTTGCTCACAGATGGTCACCTCTTCTCTCAGCCTGGCTTCCACTACTCTTCCCATAACTTCATGGTGTGACTGATCAACTTAATACCCCTGTAGTTACTGCAGGTCTGCACATCTCCTTTATGCTTAAAGATCGGTACCAGCACACTTCTTCTCCATTCCTCAGGCATCTTCTCACCTTTCAAAATCCTGTTAAACAATCTGGTCAAAAACTCCACTGCCATCTCTCCTAAACATCTCCACGCTTCTACCGGTATGTCATCTGGTCCAACCGACTTTCCACTCTTCATCCTCTTAATCGCTGCTCTCACTTCCTCCTTACTAATCCTATCTACATCCTGCTTCACCAACTCCACATCATCCAACCTTCTCTCTCTCTGATTTTCCTCATTCATCAGCTGCTCAAAATACTCCCTCCACCTTCTCAACACACTCTTCTCACTAGTCAACACATTTCCCTCTCCATCCTTTACTGCTCTAACTTGCAGTACATCCTTTCCAGCTCGGTCCCTCTGCCTGGCCAATTGGTACAATCCTTTTCTCCTTCCTTAGTGTCCAACCTCTCATACAGCTCCTCATATGCCTTTTCCTTGGCTTTCGCCACATCCCTCTTAACCTGCTGCCGCATCTCCTTGTACTCCTGCCTACTTTTCTCATCACTCTGTCTATCCCACTTCTGTTTTGCCTACCTCTTTCTCCTTATGCTCTCCTGCACTTCCTCATTCCACCACCACGTCTCCTTGTCTTCCTTTCTATTTCCAGATGTCACACCAAGTACTTTTCTAGCTGCCTCCCTCATCACTCCTGCATAGTTGCCCAATCATCCAACACCTCCTTAACAACACGGAGCCTCTGTCTGACCTCTTCCCTGAACCTCACACTACACTCTTCCTCCTTCAGTTTCCACCATCTTATTCTTCTTTCAGTCCTCACTCTCCTCCTCTTCTTCTTCGCCTCCAAAACCATCCTACAGACCACCATCCTATGCTGTCTAGCTACACTGTCCCCTGCCAACACCTTACAGTCGCCAATCTCCTTCAGGTTGCATCTCCTGCATAGCACATAGTCCACCTGTGTGCACCTTCCTCCACTCTTATACGTCACCCTATGATCCTCCTTCTTCTTAAAATAAGTGGTCACCACTGCCATTTCCATCCTTTTAGCAAAATCTACCACCATCTGCCCTTCCACATTCCTCTCCTTAAAACCATACCTACCCATCACCTCCTCATCACCTCTGTTCCCTTCACCTACATGCCCATTAAAGTCCGCCCCAATCACCAACCGTTCTTTCCTAGGTACACCATCTACCACTTCATCTAATTCACTCCAGAATCTTTCCTTCTCCTCCATCTCACAGCCAACTTGTGGAGCATAGGCACTGATGACATTTATCATCATCCCTTCAACTTCCACCTTCACGATCATCACCCTATCAGAAACTCTCTTCACCTCCACTACACTCTTACTGTACTCTTCCTTCAGAATCACCCCTACACCATTTCTCTTCCATCCACACCATGATAAAACAGTTTAAATCCACCTCCAATGTTCCTGGCCTTACTCCCTTTCCACTTGGTCTTCTGAACACACAGCATATCTACCTTTCTCCTCTCCATCATATCAGCTACTTCTCTCCCTTTACCCGTCATAGTACCAACATTTAAAGTACCAACCCTAACCTCCACTCTCCTACACTGCTTCTTTCCCTGCCGTCTCTGTAGACGTCTTCCTCCTCTCCTTTTCCTCCTTCGGCCAACAGTAGCCCAATTTCCACCGGTACCCTGTCGGCTAACGATACCTGTGGCGGTCGTTGTTAACCCGGGCCTCGACCGATCCGGTATGAAATTCTCATTTGTGATCCGCATATTTGATTTGGCACATGTTTTACGCTGGATGCCCTTCCTAACGCAACCCTCCCCATTTACCCGGGCTTGGGACCGGCACTAAGAATGCACTGGCTTGTGCCTCCCTAATGGCTGGGTTTTCAGGTAATCACTGCACTCACTAAAAGTAAAAAGTAGACATTACTACTGCCTGTTTTATAGTCATGCTGATAAGTAGACCTCACAATATATTAATATATTAATACAAAAGAATTACAAATTTTGCTACCTAATGAATTTATCCAGGCTGAACAACCACCATATAGAAACACAAGCAGAGAAAAGATGATGATGAACAAAGGATCAGGAATGTCTCTGTTCTCAGTCATGTTTACATCACTGACTTCCTCTGTCTCACCCACGTTAGCCTCATACTTATTGTTGCCTTCTGCCTACGTCTGTGATGTGTTAAATTGCTTGTCATTATTTATTAATGTTGTTTATTATTGTAAAAATCTTTTAAACAATTTTAAATCAAATGCCTGCTTGGTTAAATAATATATAAAATAATATTTTATAAAAATAAAGTAGAATAAATCAAATGCTGTTTACCTTTTTATTTGGTTGATTAAATTGAGTAATTAATTACTTTTTACAAATAATTTTTGTTCTTTCGCCTACTTCCATTAGGGGCGCCACCGCAGATCATTTGTCTTCATACCCCCCTGTCCTCTAAATCTGCCTCTTTCAAACCAACTACCTGCATGTCTTCCCTTTACCACATCCTCACCTCCTTGGTCTTCCTCTTTTCCTCCTTCCTGGCGACTCCATCATCAGCCTTCTCCTACCGATATACCCCATGTCACTCCTCTGCACATGTCCAAACCACCTCAATCGGGCTTCTGTCATTGAAATTGATTATATATAATGAAATAATATTTTGGACCTTTAAAGAAGTAAATGCTGACCCCGCAAACATCCCGAACCAACTAGAGACGTACCAGTGCCAATTAGAGTTTTGACATTGGACCTCTTGGAGTGTTTAAAGGCTCTGGCATGGAGAAGCTGGTGTTGGATCTGTGATGATCGCAAATGTTGAGCTATTTTATGAGTTGCTCAGTAGTGCATAGTTTTATAACCACAAATGACTGTAAAAGACTGTAGAAAGAACATTACTTATAATCTTACATTCCAGTGCTCATGTTAGTTCTTACTCTCTAGTGTTCTGTATTGTTTAAAGACTATAATCACACTTTTGATGTCACCCAAATGAGGATGGGTTTCCACTTTTAATCATAACATCTAAGGGAGTTTTTCCTTGCCACGGTCGCCACGCCTGCTCATCAGGGATAAATACACATCATTCACCTTAACTGTTGATTTCTGTAAGCTGCTTTGAGACAATGTCTGTTGTGAAAAGTGCTATAGAAATAAACCTGACTTGACTTAGTTTGACTTGACTTGACTTGACTTGACCTGTTTGGGAAGACAGTGGGGATGAAAATAAAGAGGGAGAAACAGGAAGGGAACTGTCCCGATTTAAAAGGACCAGAAGAGGAAGAAGAGGTGAAGATTTACAGAAAGTGGGGTGAAGAAACTATACTGTTATTTAATTTTCTGCCATTTGGACTGACATTTACTTTTCCATGGCATTAGTACTTTTTTATGGAGTCAGTATGTGATTAACTGAACCACATACTCGAAGAACTCTAGTATGTAACTGTAGTTTTTTCCTCCCTTTTTTCCTTTTAATTTTTTACTACATGGATTATTTTAAATTTGTATGCAAACACTTTTTTCTAAGAGGTGTGGTAGAACACCACTGAAGGCCTAGGTGTGAAATCTGCAACTGGTATTGATTATGATTTTATCTGACTCCACCGAATATTATCAGGCTATTGAATCTTGGAATTACCGTTCCACTACACTACACAACAGGGCAGAAATTAGAGCATAAATTGTGTCCAACTACATCACAATTTTTTTCAAATAGCATGAAATTAGTGCTTCATGAGCTATAGCTAATCTCTTAGAAGTTAAAAAAAAATATATAATCCTGATCATTTTAGCCAAAAAATCCAGACTATTAAATTAAAACCAGACAATCTGATAAATAACAATATAACTGAATCATATTAGCAATTCCAATGTTTTAAACATCATTTAGAGAATACATTTGACTAATTTCCTTATTAACTTATTCACTAGAACCACTTCCAAAACTAATACATTTGTCCATTAGCACTGGTAATGTAACTGTAGCATTTAAGCAGTCATCAAAACTATAATTAAAAAATCTGACTTTGACCCTTTTCAGCTGTCCAACTATAGGCCAATATCTAATCTCCCCTTTATATCCATGAATATTGAAAACGTTAAAAGTTGAAAGCTTATTTGTTTAGTCAAACAGAGGTAAGGGATTACTTAGGTACTTAGGATTTTTGGAGTGTTACGGTTGTACAGTGTTTTGGTGATTTGGGACGTTTGGATGCTGTTGACCCTCACTCACAAGCTCTCAAGCATTTTAATGGTTTCATTTGACCATGAAAATAAACTGCAGTTAAAACGAACAGTTCTGCTAAAATAGCGTAGAACTACAATTGAAACAGGCGAACAGTTTTGCACTCAAGTGTACACAAGTAAGCATAATTTAGTTCAGAATGCAGCAGCAAGAGTCCTCACTAGATCTAAAAAATATGACCATATCACCCCTGTTTTAATCAGTCTACACTGGCTCCCAATTCCTCTCAAGGTTTGTTCCTTATTTCATCGCGAGGAGTTTTTCCTTGCCACAGTCACCACCGGCTCGCTCTTAAGGGACGAACTTACACTTATAAAGAACATATACATTTTTTATTACCACATAATCTGTATAAAGCTGCTTTGAGACAATGTCCATTGTTAAAAGTGCTATACAAATAAAAATGAATTGAAATTGAATTGAATAATGCATGAATATCTGTTGTCACCAAGAGAAAAATTTTTTTCTTTTAGAGTCTTTTAGAGTCTTTTCTTGTGTTGTATTTTTTTTTGCTTGTACTGTATCTTTAAAAGAAGATTTTCCTTTTAATGATTGCCAATGGCTTGCTCATTAGGGATAAAATTAGAGAGATTTGTTTAATTTAATTTTAATTTTATTTATTTAGGTAAAGCTGCTTTGTGAATGTTTATTGTTATAGGTGCTCTACAAATACTATAACATTTGATTAAAAATATTTGCCCAAAAATATGTATAAAAAATAGATTAATAAAAGATGATATTGTGAGTTTCTCTTTTTTATCACATTTGTAATTTCTTTTTACTGAATTTCTTATATATGGATTATTGTGTCACTTTAAAAAGCTGTATGTATTATATTTCAGTTAAAAACTTTATGCAATAAATAAAGTATCACAAAATGTATGATGCATAATTCAATTATTTTATGGCTATGTGTGCATGTTGTGTGTAAATACATTTAGAAAACCTGCGATAGAATGAATCATTATCTCATTGACCCATCTCAATCATTCATGAACTTTTCCACTACTTTAAGCAAAATGAATAATGCATAAGATATTTGAGTCACTATTTGACTCATTGCTGTTTATAAAATGGAAGCCTTCAGTTGCAGTTGAAGCTTGTCCTACACTTTTCTGCCAGTAGAGGTCGCTACGTTCTGATACATACACAGCAATAAGTGTCTACACTCAACTGTTAAAATGGCAGGTTTTTGTGAGGTAAACAATTATAATGCATTTTAGATCTCATTCCAATTTTAATATGATACAGCAGCTAACTAAAAAACAAAAAGAAATCAAAAGTAACACCCCTTAAGTAACACTCTGCTACAGTCACTTGCTTGCAATACAGCACTTAACTGTTTTTTTTTTTGTCTTCCAATTTAGCATGAGTCTACCAACTTATTTTATTCCACCTATCTTTTAAAAATAGCCTTTTTAGATCTGTGCTTTGGGTCTTTATTTGTATTGGAAGGTGCAGCTGTCAGCAGCTGTCTAACAGAGGCCTTCAGGTTTGGACTAAATTAGCTTGGTATCTATAGCAATCTATCCATCTTGACCAAAGCTATAGTCCCAGATGAAGTAAATCAGCCCCATAGCATGATGGTTCCAACCCCATGCATTGTAGGTGTGCTGTTTTTTGGGTGCTAAGTTTTGATTTGTTCCAAGGATACCATTAAAATTTTGCTGAAAAGAATTACCTTGGTCCCGTCAAACCGTAACCAAATCTGACGTGTTTTAGCAGGAAGTGTATTGTCTTTGTAAGAGATGGCTGATACTGGTTTAACTGTGATTGGATCCTACTGAACAAAGTCACAGGCCCTGTTATAAAGGAGTATGTACACTTTTCCCCCCGAATGGCTTCTGTTTATCACATTAAAGGTGAAAAAGGTCAGACGAATTTATATTTGTTTGATTTTCACAGTGTCAGCATATAACAAAAATGCTTTTCGTCAGCCATTGCACACCGTGCGTTCATGTCCCATGTATGTTTCTTCACTTAATTCACGCTCATGCTAAATAGCACTTTTGTTCATAACTCCACTGTTCACAGCACTCTGTCTCGTGTTTTTCTTTCCTGGTTATTGTCATCGTTGGTTAAGCTTGTGTTTAGCTTATTAAATCATTGGTTAAGCTCAGGTTAATGTATTTTCATTTATTTAGTGAAAACTTTGTGAAATGTTTTTTTAGGTAGAATAAACGCTTCGTATTATAAATCTGTAAAATAAACAGCAATATTTATTGACCAGAAACCTTCTCCTGTAATGAAATCTCTCTCTCTCTCTCTCTCTCTCTCACGCACACACAAGCACGCGCGCGCGCGCGCACGAGCCTTTCCCTCACCAGGGATATAAAAAAGCGAGATACCTCTTTCTCACCTTATCACACACACACACACACACACACACACTATGGCGGAGGATCCGCTGGTTGGGGCAGTGGACCAGGGGACCAGTTCCACAAGGTTTTTGGTGAGAAAAGTGTGTGTGTGTGTGTGTGTGTGTGTGTGCGCGTGCGTGCGTGCGTGTTAATGTGTTCATTTACCATTTTTAAAGGTTGCATACTACCTTGCTTCATATCTTGCTATAAGAATAATATTTATATAAAAAAAACTGAACTATACAACAACAATAATATGACAACAACAATGATATAATAATAATAATAATAATAATAATAATTATTATTATTATTATTATTATGGTGATGATAATCCACACCTGCTGAGAACATTAAGATTTACATCAAGATTTTATAAAAAAACCCCTTTAGAAAACACTTGAGGATTTTTGAAAAACACAGGCAATATTAATAAGAAGTGTTTTTTATTTGTTGGACTGGACAAAAAATATCTGTAACAGTTTAAAGTATATATATAAAAAAAAAAAAAAATTCCCTGTATATTTGTAATGAAGTTGAAATTTTCAGTGAGGTCTGTACTGAGAAAAAATAAAGTTTATTCTAAACAGTAAGGAAGTGCTGAAATAAACTCTATGGAAATATTGGAAATAGACTTGATGTGAAGATTTGTTCAGTGAAGTTCATGTAGACATTTAATTTACCTTGGAATTCTACAACCAAGTAAACACAACAGACAGTTCAAAGTTTAACAGTACAGGTTCACAAGTTTAACCTTTTACCTCTTAACAATGAAGTTAATGAGTGTTACAGTGTTTCATCATACTGGTGTGTAGTAACTTGGACTTTTTTCTGATGTCCTAATGTGAATAAATCCATTGTTCTGTCCCTGAACTATACCGAAAATCCTATGTTTTTCTAAGTCCACAAAACATTTTTAACAGAATAATGCCAAAATAACTCCTATTTGCTGTGCGGTTTACATTAGGGTTTACATTTTTCTAATATACTGTGGTGATGCCTGGTGTAACACATTTTTAAGAAAAAACAAGCATTTGTATTAACTGCTTAGTAAAAATTAATTATAATTTGTGTAAATCTTCAGTAACCACATCCTGAAATTAATAACTCCATAAATAACAAGCATATGGCTGTTATTTTGGAAAAAGGTAAATTGCATTCAACCTCTATGTTTTTATGTAGGACATAATAAAAATCATCTGGTACTTATCGGTTCTTAGAATTACAGTAGGTAAATACAACCTCAGATGAACAACACATGACATATTGCACTGTGTTATTATTTATATTTGCAAAAATTAAGCTGAAAAGAAGAAACCATGTTTGAAACATTAAATACACTTTATGTATCAATAGCTTGTAGAATCAGTTATAGCGGCAATAACTTGAAGCAATTATGTTCTGCATGTCTTTATATGTGTCTTACTTTAGCTTTTGAGATTTGAAGGTACTGTATTTGTATATATATATATAAAATGTATACAAGAATTAGGCAGGAAGGGATGAGTAGTATTAATATATATATATATAGTATTAAAGTGTCCCAGTGTAATTGCCCTGTGATGATTAAAGTGACACTGTGCTGTGCCAGACCAGTGTTAAAGTGTCAGTTTTGTGCAAAACATTTGAATGGAAAAGTCCAGTCAGAGAAAGTCCATGTACTAGGTGCTAGGTGTTTCCTGGTTTAAACTCCAAATGGCCTGCAGGAAGAAGCTGCTCCTCTGTGCCTTCAAGGAATGGAAGCACTTCTTTGTTCATTGTTAGGATGGCTGACGTCCTTCACTGAGGGAAATATTCCTGGCCCTGGTCCAGCACCATATGCTGTGGACAACAGGAGCATGCAGGACAGGTGAGTCCTCCAGAAGATAGTGCGGTCAGCTGAGCATACCAAGCACACCAAGCTCCCTGGACTGCAGAACATCTGAACCAGGAAGTGATGTTACCTGTCAGGACAATTTCAGTGGTGCAGGTGTAGAAAGTCCTTAACACATGAGAGGGTAGTTTAAAGTCTCTTAAGCATCTCAGATACTACAAACGCTACTGGGCCTTCTTCACTAGGGTGTTGATGAGACAGGACAAAGACAGGTCCTGTGTGATGTGAACACCTAGGTAGCAGAAACTGTCCACTCTCTTCACTGGTGTCACGTTGATACCAACCACGTTTAGTGGTTGGTATGACAGCTCCTGCTTCGTGCTGAAGTCCACTATTAACTCGTCTTGCTGATGTTAAGGAGAAGATTGTTGGCACCATCTCTACTGTAGGTAGGCTGTCTCATCAGTGTTGGAGATCAGGCCCACCACAACAGGGTCATCAGCAAACTTAATGATGATGGGGAAGTTGGAAGTGGCTACACTGTCATATATGTACAGCAGGGGGCTCAAAAGACAACCCTGAGGAGCTCCAGTGCTGAGGGGGAGGGAGTATGAGGTGTGTTTGCCCACTCGTACAGCTTGTGGTCTGTCTGTCATAAGGTTGGAGAACCATTGACACAGGGGTGGGCTGTGTCCCAGGACCTCCAACTTAGAGGTGAATGTGAAGGGAATTAGGGTGGTAAATGCTGAACTGTAGTCCACAAACAGCATTTTTGCATAATTCCCCTTTCTGCAGTCCAGGTGGCACATTTGTGTTGGGAAGATGTGTAATATTAAGTAAACGGACTGTAGTGGTTCTGGAAGTGAAGCAGTGATGAAGTCTCTGGCCAGTCTTTCAAAGCAAGTCAGGGCTACTAGGCAGTAGTTGTTGAGGCAGGTGGGCTGGGGTTTCTTTGGAACGGGAACCATGGTGGACTGTCTGAAGCATGAGGGGAATACAGACTGTTCCAGGGAGAGGTTGAATATCTTGGTGCTAGCTGCCTTTCTGATGTCATGCTCCGAGATGGTGAACTTGTTTCCTGGAGGGGTTATATTCCAAGACCCTCCCTGAGTTCAAAATTTTGGACGCAGCCCCGCAGCCCCATGGTACCATAGTAAATTCATCTAGACATTGTCACTTTATTACAATAATGTGTTCAAATCTTTTTTTATTGAAATTTGTTAGTGAAAACATAGTTTAAAATGTTATTCCTAACTTTTTATTTAGCCAGTTGGCAGCGTTACCATCTCTGTAGAGTCAGAAAGTTAAAAATAAAATGATTTACAATCAATAAAATCACATGGTATTAAACTGAGTTAACCCTGGAGAGAACTCTGTCTAACAATCAGCTCTGGAGGAGACGGAACAAAACAGATGAAGCAGAGAAGCCTCATTCACACACCAACAGCTTCAAACTTCAGACCCACAACATGGTTACCGGTGGAGGCACCAGAAATTTTATATGTTTACGAGAAATAAAGTCAGAATTGAGAGTAAAAACAGCAGAATTGCAAGAAAAAAGTCAGAATTATGTGAGAACGTCTCAGAATGGTGATAATAGAATGGTGATAATAGAAAAAAGTATTTTTAATGTGGCAGAAACAGCCTTTAATATGATTCAGGCCGAGGAAAACAACAAAAGGTTTCCAAAGTTTGGGATCATTTTAAAATAAAACATAAAGAAAACACCCTGCAGTGCGTTTACTTTTTTTTCTTTTGAGAAGTAATTTGACATTTAAATAGATATTTTTATTTATTATTTTTTTATTTATATCATTGGATTTGCATTTTCATGTCATATGGCAATTAAATGCGTTTCTTTTTCACAGATATTCTTCTATGCAATTTCAGCAATAAAAATAAAAAATCTTTAAATAAGTTTCGAAAAAGTCTTATTTTCTCTTGTGTATTTAGTTTTGCTCTTTAATAAAGAAAGTACTTCTTATCCGATTACTCAATGTAACAAGTCACTGGTTTCATGCCGGAAGAAAGAGAGACATGCAAAAGTTCACCAAGCAGAGCTTTTTTTATTTACTTTAATTTTCACCCTAGTGCTTTCCTTACCAGTGCTCACCCACAACCCCTTGGCTTTGCCGGACTGAAACAGAGCACACTGATTAGTCTCATCAGTTGCATGTGATTCTTATCGCTTGTTCCGTCTGGCTTGGCCTTCCACTCGCTCACCGCTGGCACACTTGATTCATTGTTGGAATAATCAGAATACTCGATTACTAAAATAATCGATAGCTACAGCCCTAATCCTGAACAAACCATACTCTTTCAGTTTTCTAATTATACTGTAATGAACTTTCACATTTAACATGCTAATTGAGGCCTATAGGGTCTGAGACCTCTTGGGTAACTCTTGGGTTATTGTAATTTCTCTGAGCATTGCATGGCCTGATCTTGAACCTTTACAAGATTGATGGGAAACAACAATAGATCATTTCTGATTTGTCCTCTTCTTGGCGTTATGTTTACACACCTGAATACACCAGACCAGCAAACTGCTAAAACTTGAGTGGGGGCATTCATTAACAGCACCTGGCTTCTACTTAGCCTCTTAAATCCTATTAAAACAGTAAATGTATGCTTAGGTTTTTATACATGGCTTTTCTATTTTGGCTTTATTTTTGTTAAATAAATAATGACATGGTGTAATATGTAATGTGTTGTCATTTATCTAAGGTTGTATTTTATTTAATTCTAAGACCTGCTAAGGACCAAATGTTTTTTTATTATGTCCTGATATGTAAAACCGTACAAATATAAATATGTTTGTTTAACAGCACAGATTATTAGTATTTAGTATTTATTAGTATTTTGTCCTATTATAATAAGTTCCACTTTTTTGAGAAGGCTTTTAGCAGGATTTAGTGATCATTCAGCTTTAAAGCATAAGTAAGATCAGGCAAGATCAAGCATGATGTTGGATAAAAGGTCTATGGGTCAGTTAGTGTTCCAAGTCATGCCAAAAATATATACAATATATATCATAGTCTGTCTAAATAGTTGATTCTGATTGGGTGGAAGGTATGCATTTAAACTTTTAAATGCACAGACAGTTCTGGTCAGTGTAATCACTGTTGTAAATGATTGTGCTGCCTTATAAATAACTATTTATAAGTAACCAAGTAACCATAGCCACATACAGTTACAGTTGCATACATACATGACTGAGAGACACACACAGTGAATTCATATTTACTTTGTATTCTTCTTTTTGTGAAGCACATATGGTCTTTCGTGGCAATGGGGGGTGGGGACTTTTTCTCATCATTAACTTCCCACCTGAAGGAGCAGTTCACCCAGTTTAGGAAAATGCATGAGCTGAACAAGTCTTTGCAGCTGGATCGTAAAGTTGTATGTATACATTTAAATTAGAGGTAGCCACTTAAGAAGGAAGATAAGAAGGAAGGAATAAGGGCTATAAAAAGGAAGGACGGGCACATTTTTGTAATTTGAATACTATTCATTCTGATAATTATATAAATCTGATATCTTATTGCTTCTTTGTCCCTGAGAACTGTTATTCCAATTAAACATCTGTGTGTTTGTGTTTTTTTTGTCAACTCATATCTTGGTCTATTTTGTTACTAACTTATCCCCTCATATAGACTCAACCATTCACTCCTTTTTGATTTTGAGGCATCCTAAACAATTGTTCCAAGATGTTCTGCTGCCTCAGCATTCTTGAGGAGATTAAATATCAGTCTCTAGTTCTTCTACCAAGTTGTCCTGGAGAGAACCAGGATAAACATCAGTCTTACTTTCAGTAATACTCCACAGATCAGGTCACTTAAAGTGAGTGGTGTGAGAGCAATTTAGCATCATCAGGTGACTTTAACAGGGATAGGTAGACATTTGATATGGTTGTGGGCTATTGGTTCTATGAGATGTTGATTGCACAGTTAGTAGTTTGTCTAGCCATGTTGTTATTCAACATGATGTGTTTTATTATTTCTCCACAGGTGTTTAATGCTAAAACCTCTCAGCTTGTCAGTCAGCATCAGGTAGAAATTACACAGAGTTTTCCCAAAGAAGGGTAAGTTACAGTAAACTTTACTGCATACATTAGTTCATGTAGACTTGTATACATGACTATTATTAGTATAGTAAGGCAATATGAAAAAAATATTTTTATTTCTTTGGTCTTTAAAATCTAGGTAACGCTGCATAATCTCAAATACTTCGCATAGTTCTTGATTTTATACTTAAGTATAATCACACAAGCATACTGTATAGTGGACATGATATAAAATATAATAAAGCCCAGAAAGCACGTAGTTCTTATTACACATAAACACATGACAATCTTTCCTTATAAAATTGCATTAAACATTTACAAAAAGTTGCATAATTTTGATTTGACAAAAAAAAAGAAAAAAAAAACCTTAAGCGCATGATTTCCTCACAGGATTTCCTGACAGTGGATTATTGCAAAATAAAAAAATAAGGACTTCTCAACAAATGTAAGCATTTAAACCCAAGTGCACACTGTCATTACAGAAAGGGAACAACCAAATTCTTTGTAGTGAAATGTTTGTGTTGAAACAAGGGACACAAAAGGGTCACAACAGATACTGAAAGCAAGGTTCACATACTTTTGCCACTCACAGATATGTAATATACGATAATTTTTGTAGTACAATACATTTTTCCAAGTATAATATTTTTGTTTTATTTGTTTTATTCACTTTTATATCTTCAAAGATTACACACAAAGAATGATTGTTATATCAATTGTTTACATTTTTTTTTTTTACATAATTTATCTACAGGTTTTTTAATGGAATTTAGGATTAAACCGCCGTCCAACACCTGATTGTGATCTGATTATTCCTTTGATGAATGAATCTGAACTATTAAGGAATTTACAGTTTGCAACCAAAGTCTGAGAGAACTATTGATGATC
>JBCEWE010001389.1:0-7500 GCA_039877035.1 Silurus lanzhouensis | reverse complement strand
CTTTAACTTTAAAACTTTAAAAAGCTTTATTGACATTATAGGCACTTTGATGTTCCTGTTGAAATCCTCCCAGAGGTCAGAAGCTCTTCAGAAATATATGGCTGCATTGTAAGTTTGTGTCTGTGTTTTTTGTTCGCATGTGTGTGTGTTTGTTTGTGTGTGTGTGTGTGTGTGTGTGTGTGTGTGTGTGTGTGTGTGTGCGTGCGTGCGTGCATGCTGTGCAATCAGTGGGTAGGTGTGTAATAAATGTTAATGTGTGTGTGTGTGTGTGTGTGTGTGTGTGTGTGTGTGTGTGTGTGTGTGTGTGTTTGTGTTTGTGTAATCAATTAGTTCTTATTGCCAATAAAGATAAGATTCTACTAAATATAAATAAAATACTGTCAATTTTACAGTAAAAAACTGGCAGCCGTAGTTGCCAGAAAAATACAATGTAAAAATACTGTTAACATTTTTAAAAATGTTAACAGTATTTTTACATTGTAAAACAATTTTTACATTGTAAAAAAAGTCCTGTAAATTAACTAATTGTATTTGCAAAAACTTTTTGTTAATGACCAAATATTTTTTTATATTTATATTATATATATATATACATTCTTGACTTAAACACAGGCTCTGCTCTCCTACACAACGGTAACCCACAAAACACACAACAGGAAATTGAATCTTAGATTTTACAGTATTTTGATTTAATGGTAAGCTACTGGCAGCAGGGTTGCCAGTATTCTACTGTTTTTTTTTTTTACAGTTTCCTTTCATAAATTAAACTTACAGTATATTACACATTTCATGGTGGGTATTTTTCATTTCACACATTTAAACCCTTTAATCCCACAGCAAAATCCTCAGTTTTAAAAGAGCATGTATGTGTTATGAAGCAGTGATAAAGTTAATGAGATAATGAAGTGACTAAATGAAGATTGAACTTTGATGAACACCTGTGAACAAGCAGGATCACTGATGGAAAGAGAATCAAGAGCAGAGAAACACATCTTACAGCCAAAGCCAAAGATAAAGGCAAAACTAAAACACATTAAATCTCTGGAGATTTCAGCAGAGGATGATTAAACAATCCCTAAAACATCATTACCAGTTTCACTTATTTAAAGCTCTAATTAAGATTTTAGGCTTTAGGTGTACTTTCTATACATACTATTGGAGTCCCCAAGTGCTAAACTCAACAATAGCAGTGTTCATATTATGTTGTGCTATTTTTCCACTACACATATTACTGTCATCAGGAACTCTGATAAGATTAAGTAATTACTTTCTGCTCTTGTTTGTAGAGCTCAGGTTCACTGGTGGGTGTGCCAATCTCTGGAGTAAGCTTTCTTTTATTTTTATAAATAGGCATCAGATATTATCTGTGCATTATATTATTTATTAAAATTATTATTAAAAAATTAAGAATGACCACCTTTCTGTGCACAAACAGCTAGATGACAAAGTTTTTTTTGTCTTTCTCAGTGTCTGGTGATCAGTCAGCCGCTCTTGTGGACAGATGTGCTTTAAAGATGGCCAGGCCAAAAATACGTAAGTAATATGTAATTCAATAATGCTTGTAATTTATTGCATATCATTGTGAAAGCATGATGGAGGCAGGACATTTTTCAGGAAGGTCTTACAAAGGTTTCTGTAGATCAAAAAAGTGCTTAAAATGTGCATTATATAAATTAAACAATTATACATTTATTGTTCAGTTTGTTTGCTTGTCGTTTATTTGTTTATTTATTATACAACAAAAGAGTGTTTAATTGTTTAATCTGATGTGATAATGATGTTAGCATTATGACCTTTTTTCAGATCTTACTACTTAACATGAAGCATATCAGCATACAACATTTTAGTACTTGAGCCTTAAATTAAATGGATGTATAAATTGCAGTGGCAGGCTGTCAGAGCCATGCAAGGACTTGTCCGCTGGGCTAAAATCGACCAGAATTAAGTTTTTTTGGTCTATGAATTTGTGTTTAATTATTTCCAGTAGTCTATTCTTTTCATTTCATAGCTTTTCTCTATAGTTAGCTGCAAGTGGTAGCATCAGCATGTATAACTTTATATTGGAGTTTACAAAGGTGTAAAATTAACAAATTACATTTACTCGTGTTTCTTTAATTGAGTAATGTTTTGTGTACTTCTTTAAAATTTTAGATTTTAGTTTTTAAATCTGTAATTTTACTTTTATTTAAGTGTTTAAAGTATTGGACTCAACTACATTTTAAATTCATATCCATTATTAAGTAAAAAAAGGAAATAATGCAAGGGAGAACAAATTGCACACTGGAAACTACTGTACTGATTGATTGATGGGTGAAGAATAAACACGCTACACTCACAGGAAAGAAACATGGAGATGGACAATGGAATTCTTATGAAAGAAACCTCTGCCCATATTTAAGCATCCACTATTACTTCAAATGCAAGAAAAACAAAAGCTTTATTATACAGTGTAAACTGTGTTTGCCCGAGGGGACTATGCTGGCAGCTTATAAAAATGGTCTGAACACTGGAGGTAGTCTGTGAAATTGTGGAGGACATTATGATGCTCATGCAACAAGTTGATGATGACAGTTCATACTCTACAGATTTACTCTGAAGCCATTTAGTTTTGGACAGGTTAAATGAGTTTGTGCCTTTGACGAACAGCAACATCAGTAATGTTTTCTTTGCCAACCAAAGTGAAGTGGCCAACAGGCGTTTTGTGAAGGACAGAACAACGAAAGGACCAGGACACCTTTTGATGGACATAACACTAGAAATGATTGAGTACTATTCAAATAAATTCAATTCATTTTTATTTGTATTGCACTTTTAACAATGAACATTGTCTTAAAGCAGCTTTACACAGACAATGCAGTAAAAAAAATGAATAAGATGATCTTTATAAGTGTAAGTTTGTCCCTGATGAGTGAGCCGGCGGCGAGTTTGGCAAGGAAAAACTCCCTGAGATGGCATAAGGAAGAAACCTTAAGAGGAACCAGACTCAAGAGGGAACCCATCCTCATCTGGGTGGCACCGAATGTCCATTTATTACAGATAAACAATGTTCAGGTGTGCAGTGATGGATCACCTGCACCACTGGAATATCTTAGTTCAAGGGTACTACGTGATATGTGTTTACCCATGTGTCAGCTTCCACAGCTGCTTGGAGCATCTGAGTGAATTATCCATAGAAGACTGGAACAGCATGGATATAATGCTATGTTATAATGTTATTTATGATAATGAGAGAAATTGAAAATGCAATTCGAGAATTCAGACAGTTACACTGAGCGCACACGTTGAACAACTCCGCAGTGAGTTCCGCAGTGAGGAATCAAAACGCTAATTCTGATACTGCATTCTCAACAAAAAAGTGTCATTGGTTATACATTAATGCTCAAATCTAATGCAACATCAACAAATATACTCTAAAATATAACACCTTTCATTTATTTCATAAGACACTTAAATCATGACACTGGTAATTGAGCTAGCTTAATTGTGCATTGACAAAAGTGCCTAACTCACAAACAACTCATTTTAAAATATATACTGCATTGTACATCAGGACATTGTACTTTTTATTACTGATTATTTAACTTTTTTTGTAGTAGGCAGTTCTATAACAGAGGCTTAAAGAAGATTCTGTATAAAATCATTGAAGGAGATTCAGATATAGATTGTCAGATGATGAGAACCGGGGAGAGAGTGTGAAGATGATAAGACAAGTGGAAGTGATACGAGATGGTATCAAAATGTTTCGAGACTAATTTTGTAACAGATGGCAGTACAAGGCTGCTGGGAAAATCTGTGACATGATTTGGCAAGTTTATAGCGACGATGCCATGAGTCGTTTGAGATGTTTTGAGTAGCACATGCAGTTTAAAAGCGAAAGAACAACACTGGAAGATGATTAGAGATCAGAAAGATCGACCTTAACCCCTGAAAAGGTTGAAACCATTCAGCAACTTGTGCTGAATGGAGAATAATCCAACAATCCATTGGAGAATAATCCACAACATCCCTGCCTTTGTCCAGGCAATTCTCACGTGTCATTTGAACATGCACCATGTTACTGCTAAGTTTGTCCTGATTCTGCTGACCCAGGAGCAGAAGGAACAGCACGCCCAAGTTTTGAAGGATCATTACCGTGATGAAACTTGGGTGTACAGGTGCGACCCTGAGACAAAGCAACAGTTTTTACATTGGAAGAGCCCATCATCCCCACAACTGAAAAAGGCAAGCAGGTCCAGAGCTTGACCAATGCATACGATCGTTTTTTCAATTTGCAGCATTGTGCAAACCATCAATAGCAATTTCTAATGCCAGTTTTTAAGGTGTCTTGGGAGAACATTTGGCAAAGTGACCAGATGTGGGGTGCGCAAGTTGCAAAACCTTTTGATACCACCTTGTACCTCAGAGGAGAAGAAGGAGCCAGAGGAGGAGCCAAAGTAGAAGACATATGAGGTTGATCATGATAAAGAGCTTTCTTTTTGCTATGTCCTATCTGAGCCAAAATCAGCATGGAGGTTTTAACTGACTAAAAATCAGATATTCTCTGAAATCAGATCAGGGTTAAAGGTGTTAGTCCATCAAACATATCATAACATTTAAATAAAATGTATTGTTTGAAGAAAATCTTGGTGATGTGTTTGTTACCACCCCTAACACTTAATTTATTTAGGAAAAATAAGAATTTTAGAACTTTTTCCCCCTGGGTCTTAGTAGGATATTTCCTTGTTCTTTTTTAACTACTTTAGACCAGGGGTTTTCAACCGTGGCATTGCATGTGGTCCGTGACAGCCTACATAATTTCACTATTAAATCACTTTTTCCATAATTTATTTTTACAAACATTTCCAGAATATTTGCACATTAGTGGGAAAACTGAATTAATGAAATATCCAAAATATTCAAACTGACACAGGATAGGCTAGCTTTGCACCTATCAGGCCTATGCTTTGCTAACGTTGTGTTTTGCGTCATTACGTACACATTCATCTTGGCGCGCGAAATTAGACCAGCATCAGGGCAAGGCTAGAACCAGAAATGATATGAGGCTGTCAGTATGTACCACTATATCACCACGAATAGACAGACTGTGTGGAAGTCACCATGCCCAGAAATCCCACTAACAGGTAAGGAGTACTCCCCCACACACACCTATACAATAGTGGGCCGTGGATTACTTGTTAGTCAGAATGGTGGTCCCTGGCACAGAACCAGTTGAAAACCCTGTCTTTAGACTGATCTATCAGCTAAGTGCTCATTCAGTGCTCATTCAGCTCATTTATTACTTTGTCTTTTTAAACAATGGCTCTTGTAAAGTTCAACAAACCAAGGGTACTAGTTTTTCATTCAGAAACTTACACCTGATGTTCCTGATAGCTTTGACTACACTTTAACATGACAGATAAAGAGGTTATTGAAAGTGAGCAAGTGATGGAGTAACTGGAGTATGGAGTAACAAATTCCCAGCATAGGGGCCAGCCACAAGTGATAATAAAATTTTTTCATTTGCATTTCATTTTCAAATTCAACACCTGAATTGAGGCTGCTGAGTTCGGAGGACTCTGATCATTCAGTTTGTTCAGGACACTGCAAATAACACTTTCAATGAAGACTTTACATATCATTACATTTTTATGAGCTAGTACATTTGGGAGTGTCTGCTGTGATCTATGTCTATGGTGAAAGTTGTGGTTTGGCTGTATGAAGTCTGTCTCGAGGCTTTCAAACGTTGAAAAGCTGTTCAAAATATGATGTAAATGAATAAAAGTGTGTAGGTTTTGGAATTCATTGTAATTATAAAGTAAATATGAACGAAAATGCATGATAGCATATTTGCAGATGTTTTTATGTACAAAAGTTATTGGTAAATCAAGGCTTGACGTGCGGGAACGATTTTTAGTCCTTATCTAGTATTGAGCTGTTTAGTTTGTCTTAGCAGTTTGATCGTCTGTAGCCAGATATTGCAGGCAGGATTTTAGCCTGATATTTGTTTCTGTATTAAATCACCACTTTGACCCTCATGTTTATTACTCAGCGACAGATGAAATATAACTCAGAGTAAGAAATTATGAATGCATTATTTATCTGATTACACATTAAGCAGCATGTCATACATTATACATTATACAAGAGCTGCTTATATTCTACACACCAGTTTTGTCTTCTGTTGCAGATATGGAACCGGTTGCTTCATGTTGAAAAATACTGGAGTCAAGGTATTTTATATTTTTTACAAGAAATTATTTTATTTGTTCTCTTTTACCAGATGACATTTGGTAACTATTAACTCTTCCCCAGCCTGTGATGTCAGAGCATGGTCTTCTTACAACAATTGCATACAAACTGGGAAAAGACAAACCTGCTCATTATGCATTAGAGGTGAGTATTTCTTTAGTTTTTGTTATTATGTCCTAAAATATGTCTTAAATACTGTGGGAGAGCGTATAGATGCGGGAAAAAGAAGCGCCACAACAGGTCAGGTGCAAAGGCTTCACAGCCACTTTTATTTATAAGTATAATGCTCGTTCAGTGTCTCATGCAGCACGTCTTCTGGCTCACGCGCGTACACACACCAACCGTCTCACACACACCCTCTACTCCTTAAATGCACCCCCCCGATCACTGAAAAACAGAGAACACTCATTAGGTCACATAATCTTCAGGTGAGGCAATCCTCCGCCCACCTGCTCCCGGACCCATCTTCATTCACAAACCGACGCTCGGCCACGCCCACGCTGCACAAATACAAAATCAAAAAGAAAAGTAGGTAAAAAACAAATGTGCCCCAGATTAAACAAGATATCAAGTGCCTTTGTGCTTGTTTGATTTTTATTTGTCTAAATAAATAAATCATATACACAAATAATGTACAGTTCAGTTTTACAAATGCACTCTAGAGTGTTAAATATTATTTATTGCTTTACATACATTTTCTAACAATCAGTGGTTAAGACATTGGACTTTGTATCTTAACCATCAAGAAGCACCAGTTGGGTCCTTGAGCAAGGCCCTCAACCCTGAACTGCTCAATTGTAAATCGCTCTTGTTAAGGGTGTCTGCCAAATGCTGTAAATGTAAATTAAGATATTATATGCTTAAAATTAATAGTCTGTATGAAGAGGATGTCCTTTACTGCTTCAGTGAATTTTTTTTGCAGCCAGATCTCATTTGTGACACACTCTATACATTAGTCATCTTATTCTATCTTCTTTTAATAAAAAGGCATAGTAAGTGAATTTTTCATATTGTAACCTATTTGATAATTTTAATGATGAGCCTTTGCATTCTTCACTTTTTTCACATTGCACTTTGTATGTCTTCTAAAACCTTTGGATTTTTCTACGTCCTGAAACATACAGTCTCTGAAAAGGCTCAGCACCACAATAGATAGAGCTATAAGAGAGCTTCTGTTACTTTTTGTCTGCTTATTTTGTCATTGTTTATTCCCCTTTTAGTAGTGAATGTGCAGTTTGTATAGCAGTACAGATTTCTGTCCTCTGAAAATAA
>JBCEWE010001494.1:15000-25000 GCA_039877035.1 Silurus lanzhouensis | reverse complement strand
ACTCCTAAACCCTCACATTACTCCTAAACCCAAACATTACTCCTAAACCCTCACGTTACTCCTAAACCCAATCGTTACTCCTAAACCCTCACGTTACTCCTAAACCCAAACATTACTCCTAAACCCAAACATTACTCCTAAACCCAAACATTACTCCTAAACCCTCACGTTACTCCTAAACCCAAACATTACTCCTAAACCCTCACGTTACTCCTAAACCCAAACATTACTCCTAAACCCTCACGTTACTCCTAAACCCAAACGTTACTCCTAAACCCTCACGTTACTCCTAAACCCAAACATTACTCCTAAACCCTCACGTTACTTCTAAACTCAAACGTTACTCCTAAACCCTCACGTTACTCCTAAACCCAAACATTACTCCTAAACCCTCACGTTACTTCTAAACCCAAACGTTACTCCTAAACCCTCACGTTACTCCTAAACCCAAAACATTACTCCTAAACCCTCACGTTACTCCTAAACCCAAACATTACTCCTAAACCCTCACGTTACTCCTAAACACAAACATTACTCCTAAACCCTCACGTTACTCCTAAACCCAAACATTACTCCTTAACCCTCACGTTACTTCTAAACCCAAACATTACTCCTAAACCCTCACGTTACTCCTAAACCCAAACGTTACTCCTAAACCCTCACGTTACTCCTAAACCCAAACATTACTCCTAAACCCAAACATTACTCCTAAACCCAAACATTACTCCTAAACCCTCACGTTACTCCTAAACCCAAACATTACTCCTAAACCCTCACGTTACTCCTAAACCCAAACATTACTCCTAAACCCTCACGTTACTTCTAAACCCAAACATTACTCCTAAACCCTCACGTTACTCCTAAACCCAAACATTACTCCTAAACCCTCACGTTACTCCTAAACCCAAACATTACTCCTAAACCCAAACATTACTCCTAAACCCTCACGTTACTCCTAAACCCAAACATTACTCCTAAACCCTCACGTTACTCCTAAACCCAAACATTACTCCTAAACCCTCACGTTACTTCTAAACCCAAACATTACTCCTAAACCCTCACGTTACTCCTAAACCCAAACGTTACTCCTAAACCCTCACGTTACTCCTAAACCCAAACATTACTCCTAAACTCTCACGTTACTCCTAAACCCAAACATTACTCCTAAACCCAAACATTACTCTTAAACCCTCACGTTACTCCTAAACCCTTACTTTACTCCTAAACCCTCACGTTATTCTTAAACCCTCACATTTCTTCTAAACCCTCACATTACTCCTAAACCCAAATGTTAGTCCTAAGCCCCCATGTTACTCCTTAACCCAAACATTACTCCTAAACCCTCACGCTACTCCTGAAACCCCATGTTACTCCTAAACCTAATTGTTAGTCCTTAACCCTTACATTTCTCCTTAACCCTCAAGTTACTCGTAAACATTACATTTAAACACTACACTATTTCTGCTCATCAGAATACAGATGGTCCCCAAGTTACGATGATTTGACTTGTGACTTTTTGATCTTACGATGACGAGAGCGATACGTCAAAAATGGAAAAATATTAAAAACTTTGCGTCGCAGGCAGCAGCGTACGAGTAAAGATGTTTCAGTGTGTATTTTTTTCAGTTTTAATATACAATTTTAGTGATAAAAGCACCAAGCGCCAAGTACGTCTCCTGCTGCTAGTGAAAAAAAGGAGAGAAAAACCATCAGTTCAGAGCAGAAAATGAAAATGATAAATCCGCATGAAGCAGAAAAAACTGTCACAGTCACAGCACCATCTTCACCTTACAATATTTTGGACTTACGATGGAGTCCTAATGTATCTTTAGATATAGAGGAATACCTGTATATTGTACCATTTGATTTCACCATATGACTGTGTGTGTGTGTGTGTGTGTGTGTGTGTGTGTGTGTGTGTGTGTGTGTGAGACAGATATCATAGCGACGGTGGAGAATGAGAAGCCGTCTCCCTGTGCTGAAGCAGGAAACGGCCGACGCTGTATGCTGAATGGAACAGAGTGTAGACCAGGATGGCCCGGTCCGAATAACGGCATCAGTCACTTTGATAATCTGGGCTTCTCCATGCTCACAGTGTATCAGTGCATCACCACACAGGGCTGGACAGACGTCCTCTACTGGGTGTGTCTCTCTCAGCACATTCTCACCACAGGGTGGGGACATACACCTGCACCAACCAGGACCCATCATCATGGAAATGTGTGTGTGTGTGTGTGTGTGTGTGTGTGTGTGTGTGTGTGTGTGTGTGTGTGTGTGTTCAGGTAAATGATGCGCTTGGGATGGAGT
Source organism: Silurus lanzhouensis (assembly GCA_039877035.1). Classification (NCBI taxonomy): domain Eukaryota; kingdom Metazoa; phylum Chordata; class Actinopteri; order Siluriformes; family Siluridae; genus Silurus; species Silurus lanzhouensis. Next base: position 22,693 of record JBCEWE010001494.1, on the reverse strand, counting down.
GGCCATGGCTCTACTTCGTTACTCTGATCCTGCTGGGATCATTTTTCATCTTAAACATGGTGCTGGGAGTCCTGTGTGGGTCAGTGTCATACTCTCACCATGTGTGTGTGTGTGTGTGTGTGTGTGTGTGTGTGTGTGTGTGTGTGTGTTATACATATAAGATCACCGTGTGTGTGTTTTTCTCTCACCCAGCGAGTTCACTAAGGAGCGGGAAAAGAGCTCTCGGAGTGGTGAGTATCAAATGTTGCGTGAACGTCAGCAGCTGGATGAAGATCTAAAGGGTTACATGGAGTGGATCACTCAGGCTGAGATCATGGACCCCGCCCAGGAAGGTCAAGGTCAAACACAGACTTACACAGTCACTCACAGAAACACATTGTGATCTTGCTCCTTCTTTGCTTGATTTTTTTGGCGCCTCTCTGTTGCTGCTGTCTGTCTCTGATGTTTCACCGCTGTACCTGATGTCTCCATCTGGTGTCTTTCTGCTGTCTGTCTCTAGTGTTTCTTTTTGCTATACCTTATGTGTTTCTCTCTGTTGCTGATGTCTTTCTCTGGTCTCTCTGTGGTCACTCTAGTGTCTCACTCTGGTCTCTCTCTCAGGTCTGCTGCCGCTGCAGGAGAGAGGTTCTGAGACGGAGAGTCTGTATGAGTTGGAGGGTCTGAACAGACTCATGTACTACGTGTGAGTGATCGGTTATTATGTCCATTTCCTGCTGGAGAAATCTTCAGATTAAATCTGATTTGAATCCTTTTGGACTCGTGTTCTCCTCAGGCGTCACGCTCGCAGCTGGAATCGATTCTTTCGGAGGAAGTGTCGTGTCTGGGTTAAATCCAAACTCTTCTACTGGCTGGTCTTCCTGCTGGTATTCTTTAACACGTTGGTCATCGCCACAGAGCACCATCAGCAGACCCAGGCCCTCACCGACTTCCAAGGTCAAACTCCCATTAACACCTGCAGACTTCTCATCAGAATGAGAGGGGTTTGGGGTAGTTTTAATGTGATCAGCTCCAGGTTGGGGGAGTTGTGGTTAGTGTAAATGGTGTTGAGTGCTTTTCTGTGTTTGATTATCCACAGAGAGTTCGAATAAAGCTCTGCTGTGTCTGTTTGCGGTGGAGATGGTGTTAAAGATGTACACTCTGGGCCTGCCTTCTTACTTCATGTCTCTTTTTAACCGATTCGATTGTTTCGTTGTGTCCGTGGGGCTTCTCGAGATCATTCTGGTCCACATGGGTGTGATGTCCACCATGGGCATCTCGGTCATGCGCTGCATTCGTCTGCTCCGTCTCATCAAAGTCACCAAGTACACACCTTTATCTCACCTTCATCTCAGCTTTCAGAGTGAAAAACTCATCCAATTTGTATTATTAAACAGTCACTTACCTCACGTGTAAAATGTGTGTGTGTGTTTGTCAGGTACTGGACCTCTCTCAGTAACTTGGTAGCATCACTGTTGAACTCTGTGCGCTCCATCGCATCTCTCCTGCTCCTCCTCTTTCTCTTTATCGTCATCTTCGCTCTCCTTGGCATGCAGGTGTTCGGAGGAAAATTCAACTTCCCTGACCAGAAAATCAGACGAAGCAACTTCGACAACTTTCCTCAGGCACTAATCACTGTCTTCCAGGTAATCACACACACACACACACACACACACACACACACACACACACACACACACACACACACACGGTGCCTCACCTTCATGTTTCACTCTGGCTGTAGATCCTGACAGGAGAGGACTGGAACAGTGTGATGTATGATGGTATCATGGCTCATGGAGGTCCTGTGATACCCGGAATCCTGGTCAGCATTTACTTTATCATCCTGTTCATCTGCGGCAATTGTATCCTTTATCCTCTGTGTGTGTGTGTGTGTGTGTGTGTGTGTGTGTGTGTGTGTGTGTGTGTTTCCTGAGCTCTCCCACAGATATCCTGTTGAACGTGTTCTTGGCTATAGCAGTGGATAACCTGGCTGAAGCTGAGAGCCTCACCTCTGCACAGAAGGAGAAGGCAGAGGAGAAGAAGCATAAGAAGATGCTCAGGTGAGGTCAAAGGTCAGCTGCATCACCCACTGTGCAGGTAATCAGATATCTGATTAAAGGTCTGATTGGTGTGATGATTCAGATCCAAAGTGTCTGATAAAGGAGAGGATGATAAATGTGCGGCAAAGAAGTTAGCAGAGCAGCGAGCAAAGACTGACGGAATCCCCACCACGGCCAGGGTAAGGGACCAACACACACACACACACACACACACACACACCACACACACACACACACACACACACACGTTTGCTGTGTTTGATTTTCATTTTGAAACAGTGTAACTTTGTCTATAAAACACGACGTCTCTGATGTTCTCAGCTGAAGGTGGACGAGTTCGAGTCGAATGTAAACGAGATTAAAGATCCTTTTCCACCTGCGGATTTTCCAGGTGAGTAACAGCACTGGGCTGATCTGATGATAGAACCTGGATTCAGTAAAACAGCTCCAGCTACACATTCTCTCATACACAGGACTGATACTTGTCTATAAGGATCAGTAGGAGCAATGTTTATGATCTGATGCACAATCATCTCCAAACTGCACTGAACACACATAAAGATTCAGTGGTTCTACATGATGTTCAGCACATGAGAACATTCTGAAGAACTGAATCCTAACACCTAAAATGTATTCCTCGAATTCTTGTTCAGCTTGTCTGTAAATGTGAAGAGCTTCTGAAGTGATGATTAGTACTGTTCAGTTATGATCTTTACCCAGGTGATGATGAGGAGGAGGAACCTGAGATCCCAAACAGTCCTAGGCCTCGACCAATGGCTGACCTGCAGCTGAAGGAGACTGTGGTGCCAATGCCTGAGGCCAGCTCCTTCTTCATCTTTGGCCCACAGAACAAGTGTGTATGAAGGAAGGAAGGAAGGAAGGAAGGAAGAAAGAAAGAAAGAAAGAAAGAAAGAAAGAAAGAAAGAAAGAAAGAAAGAAAGAAAGAAAGAAAGAAAGAAAGAGACAAGTCAGTAAAAGCTTCTTGTCATTACAACCATATAGAGCTGAAGCAGTACAGAGTGACATGAGACAACGTTTCTCCACGACCCTGGTGCTACAATAACACAACACAGAGCTACAATAACACAATTCAGACCTTCAAAAACACAACACAGAGCTACATACACAATACAGAGCTACAATAACACAACACAGAGCTACATACACAATACAGAGCTATAATAACACAACACAAAACGCGGCTAGCCCATCTAGCTAAATGGCGGCTTCCGGAGCTCCTTCGCTGAGCCACGTCTCCGTGAAAACAAAGACGCAGCAGTCTCTAAACTTTCACCGCGTCCGCTGAAGTCGGCTGTAGCTTAATTTATTATCCAGGAACAGACATTTTATAGTAGAATGGACGGGAGAGCTGGCTGGCTGGAGTTAGCCTTTAGCCTAACACGGACACCCTCTCCCGGCATCAGGCGACACCGAGGGCTGGGGGCCTGGTCTTTGTAGCCGAGGTCGCAGAAAGCAGAGGTCTTGAAGGTTATTAAGTACATCAACATGCAGATTTGTTGTTGCATGTAATGTCACAGCATCTGGTGGTCATATACATGAACACAGCTGTCTCTGGCATCCATGAACTTCGAAAAGTCAGGAAAAAATGCGAAAAGCACCATTTGGATCCAAAGATGCCGCTGTGTGCTACTGCCGTGCCTCCATGTTGGATAAGAAGACATACAGAGACTGACAGCCATACAGACAGACAGAGAGGCAAAGACAGACAGACAAACAGACAGACAGAGAGGCAGAGAAACAGACAGACAAATAAATAGCCAGAGAGGCAGAGACAGACAGACAGACAAAGACAAACAGAGAGGCAAAGACAGATAGACAGAGAGGCAGAGATAGAAAGACAGACAACCAGATAAAGAGGCACAGACAGACAGACAGACAGACAGACAGACAGATGATGTAACAATCATTGCTGATTTCTTCCACTAGGTTCCGAAAGTTGTGTCACCGTATCATCAATGCCACAACATTCACCAACATCATCCTCCTTTTCATCCTGCTGAGCAGCATCTCTCTGGCAGCTGAGGATCCCATCGACCCAATGTCCTTTAGGAACCAGGTACATGTGCCCTGTTTCAGGTAAACCAGCAGTACCAGGTCAGAGGAACTCCACACCTGAAGCTGCTGTGATCCCTCAGCCCTTAGTGTAGTGTTTAATCTATTCCTTCCATGTCTACATGCTAAGGTTCTGGCGTATGCAGACATCGTCTTCACATCTGTTTTCACGGCTGAGATTGTGCTGAAGGTAATACTGTAACTGTGTGTTTGTCGAACATGTGGAACCACTGGAGCTACATGTTCACTGTAACAGCTGCAATCTGGGTAGATAACGTTTGATAACATTGTACTGTGAAACTTAGTTACAGCCTAGTGTGTGTGAAGTGTGTGTGTGTGATACCCACCTCATCTCTCTCCGTTCCAGATGACGACGTATGGTGCTTTCTTACACAAAGGCTCCTTCTGTAGGAACTCCTTTAACATCCTGGACCTGATTGTAGTCGGAGTATCGCTGCTCTCAATGGGGATGGAGTGAGTTTCATCCACACTGAGAAATACTTATAGACAGTGTGTGTGTGTGTGTGTGTGTGTTGTGTGTGTGTGTGTGTGTGTGTGTTTAAGAGGTGTTAGTAAATGTGTGTTGATGATGATGATGTAGATCCAGTGCCATTTCTGTAGTGAAGATCCTGCGAGTGCTGAGAGTTCTGAGGCCTTTAAGAGCCATAAACAGAGCAAAAGGACTCAAGGTGAAAACACACACACACAAATGTACAAATATAGTCTATTGTAAATTTACTCAAAATTAAATGTGTGTGTGTGTGTGTGTGTGTGTTTCAGCACGTGGTTCAGTGCGTGTTTGTGGCCATTAAGACAATTGGGAACATTGTGCTGGTCACCATGCTGCTGGACTTCATGTTCGCCTGCATTGGAGTTCAGCTGTTCAGGGTGAAGAACTCAATGTCCATTTTATTAATTACTCTGTGTATGTGTGTGTGTGTGTGTGTGTGTGGTGGTAGATTCTCACTGGATTATGGTCAATAATAAGAGAAAATGTCCTTCTCAGGGTAAATTCTATGCCTGTACCGATCCACTGAAGATGACAGAAGCAGAGTGCAGGTGAGTTTTGACTTCATGCTCCAGCATCAGCTTCTCCAGTGTTCATCCAGAATATCTGTATGGAGTGTAGGAGCTTTGGGGAAAGGAAATGCTTTCTACCAGCTGCACTCTTCTGAGTGAACATTCTCATCACCCAATGCGTCACACCTGGCTCTAAGCACCACTACAACTAAAGGTGGAATAAAGAACATGGAAGGGTTTGGATCACATGGCAATACTGTGCAGCTAGGTTCCTCTAGAGTTAATGGCCTGGACCAAAGTACACCACACTGCATTATAGAGAGCCCTGAACTGAAAACCACTACTGCCAAACTGCATCAACTCCTGCTCTTACTGTGGACTAAGTAGCTTACAGGTGCTCCTCCTGCATCACTGATACTGAGGTACCAATGCCCAATCTGTTTCACACTGTTCCAACAATGTCTTCTCTAATGGTTCAGATATGATCAGCACCTGCGAGTGGAAACGCTTGTGAATGAGCCTCCGAAAAGACAGGTCAAGTTCAAGCACAACTTCAAGTTAAAGACACTAATAAAGATTTGGTCAATGGACATGGACATGGATGTTGGAAGTGGAAGAAGCTAGCCAGAAATGATGACCTGTGGAGGCAGAAGCAGTATGAGAGGACAAGCTCTCAGTGTAGGAACAGCCAGAGATAACAGAGATGTTATGAACTTCAGATGTTGCTTCACTAATAAAGACTGAGACTCCTGTTTGGAGCTCCACAAGCATAGCACACACTGACTGCACACTCTCACTGCACACACTGCACACTCTCACATTCACACTCTGACTGCACACTCACCATACTCTAAATGCACACTGTACACTCACACACTGCACACTTACTGCACACTCTCACCCACACACTGCACATTCACACTTACACTCTGCACACTCACCACACTCTAAATGCACACTGTACACTCACACACTGCACATTCACACTTACACTCTGCACACTCACCACGCTCTGACTGCACACTCTCACTCACACACTGCACACTCACTGCACACTCTCACTCACACACTGCACACTCACACACACTCACTCACACACTGCACACTCTTACTCACACTCTGCACACTCACCACACTGACTGCACAATCACTCACACACTGCATACGCACACTGCACACTCTTACACACACTGCACATTCGCATTCTGACACACTCACCACACTCTGACTGCACACTCTCACTCACACACTGCACATTCACACACTGCACAGTTAAACTCTGCACACTCATAATGCACACTCAATCTCTGCACACTCTAGACAACCTGACTGCACACACTCACTTATACACTACACACTTTCAAACTGCAGACTCACACTGCACACTTTCACTCACACACTGCATTCACACTGTACACTTACACTCACACACACTACATATTCACACTGCACACTCACTCAGACTGACTGCACGCACACACACACACAAACACACTCACTCACACTGACTGCACACACTGATCACTCACACACTGCACATTAACTGCACACAGACTACTAATGCATTATATGTTGTATTGTAAAGAAGACTAAGGTCAGTGGTGTGTTTTCAGGGGGACGTTTATTTACTATCAGGACAACGCGCTGAATGAGATCTTGATCCACAGGAGGAAGTGGATTAACAGTGATTTAAACTTTGACAATGTGCTGAATGGAATGCTGGCTCTCTTCACTGCCTCCACATTCGAGGGCTGGCCAAAGTAACTCCTCACACACTAACACACTCATATACAGCAACTACTTTATTACACTCAAACCATATTCATCACAATATGCCTCATATTTAGGGCATATTGTGTATTAATGCATACGTAATTCTTTCTGTGTGTGTGTGTGTGTGTAGGCTGTTGTATAAAGCCATCGATTCGAACATGGAGGATGTCGGTCCTGTGTACAATAACCGTATTGGAATCTCCATCTTCTTCATTGTCTACCTCATCCTCATCGCATTCTTCATGATGAACATCTTTGTGGGTTTTGTGATCGTCACCTTCCAGGAGCAGGGAGAGCAGGAGTACAAGAACTGTGAGCTGGACAAGAACCAGGTCCAACACCTGCTTATGTGCACTACACCTCCTTTAACACATACTGCACCGCTTTGACACTCTGTGTGTGTGTGTGTGTGTATGTGTGTGTGTGTGAGCAGCGTCAGTGTGTGCAGTACGCTCTGAAGGCTCGCCCACTCCGATGCTACATTCCCAAAAACCCGTATCAGTACCAGGTTTGGTACATTGTGACATCCTGCTACTTCGAGTACCTGATGTTTCTTCTCATCATGCTGAACACCATGTGCCTGGGCATGCAGGTGCCTACACACACACATACAACATAAAATCTCACACACACACACACCACATATACACACACAACTCAATATCTCTCTCAGACACACACACACACACACACAAAATATTTCAGACACACCCCATATACACACAAATTAATTGAATGATTGATTGATTAATTGAATGATGTGATTGTAAATGTTGTTTGTGTTGTTT
>JBCEWE010001494.1:0-12500 GCA_039877035.1 Silurus lanzhouensis | reverse complement strand
TCACTGCACTCCCATAATCACTATACTCATATACTCACAACCACTATACTCACAACCACTATACTCTCACAACCACTATACTCACAACCACTATACTCTCACAATCACTGCACTCCCATAATCACTATACTCATATACTCACAACCACTATACTCACAACCACTATACTCTCACAACCACTATACTCACAACCACTATACTCTCACAATCACTATACTCACAACCACTATACTCACAACCACTATACTCACAACCACTATACTCTCACAATCACTGCACTTCCATAACCACTATACTCACAACCACTATACTCTCACAATCACTATACTCACAACCACTATACTCTCACAATCACTATACTCACAACCACTATACTCTCACAATCACTATACTCACAACCACTATACTCTCACAATCACTGCACTTCCATAACCACTATACTCACAACCACTATACTCTCACAATCACTGCACTTCCATAACCACTATACTCACAACCACTATACTCTCACAATCACTATACTCACAACCACTATACTCTCACAATCACTATACTCACAACCACTATACTCTCACAATCACTATACTCTCACAATCACTATACTCTCACAATCACTATACTCTCATAATCACTGCACTTCCATAATCACTATACTCACAACCACTATACTCTCACAACCACTATACTCTCACAATCACTGCACTTCCATAATCACTATACTCACAATCACTGCACTCCCTATTTACTATACTCAAAATCACTAAACTTCATAACTACCATACTCCCCCAATCACTATAATCCCCCAATCACCATATTCCTTAAGCGCTAGTGTGTGTGTGTGTGTGTGTGTGTGTGTGTGTGTGTGTGTTCGCATATGTGTGTGTGTGTTCTGTAGGGGGCGTATTAAACACCTGGATGTTGTAACTCTGTTGCGGAGAATTCAGCCTCCGCTGGGCTTTGGCAAGTTCTGTCCTCATCGCGTCGCCTGCAAGGTGCCACACACACACACACACACACACACACACACACACGTTTTGTTTATTTAGGCTCATTAGACATTTTGCTGTTGTGCATGCAGTATTTTTGATGTATGTGTGTGTGTGTGTGTGTGTGTGTGTGTGTGTGTGTGTGTGTGTAGAGGCTGATCTCCATGAATATGCCTTTAAACAGTGATGGTACTGTGACCTTTAATGCAACACTGTTTGCACTCGTACGGACAGGACTGCGGATAAAAACTGAGGGTACACACACATACACACACAAAGATAATGTGATAATGAGGGTGCGGCCTGATTACTGTCTGTTCATGTGATTGATCAGGAAATTTCCAGCAGGCCAATGAGGAGCTGCGAGGAATCATTAAGAAGATCTGGAAGAGGACAAGCATGAAACTGCTGGATCAGGTCATTCCTCCTATAGGAGGTGACACACCCTAAACCCTACACCCCATATACCCTACACACTATACCCTACACACCACACACCCTAAACCCTACACCCCATATACCCTACACACTATACCCTACACACCACACACCCTAAACCCTACACCCCATATACCCTACACACTATACCCTACACACCACACACCCTAAACCCTACACCCCATATACCCTACACACTATACCCTACACACCACACACCCTAAACCCTACACCCCATATACCCTACACACTATACCCTACACACCACACACCCTAAACCCTACACCCCATATACCCTACACACTATACCCTACACACCACACACCCTAAACCCTACACCCCATATACCCTACATACTATACCCTACACACCACACACCCTAAACCCTACACCCCATATACCCTACACACTATACCCTACACACCACACACCCTAAACCCTACACCCCATATACCCTACACACTATACCCTACACACCACACACCCTAAACCCTACACCCCATATACCCTACACACTATACCCTACACACCACACACCCTAAACCCTACACCCCATATACCCTACACACTATACCCTACACACCACACACCCTAAACCCTACACCCCATATACCCTACACACTATACCCTACACACCACACACCCTAAACCCTACACCCCATATACCCCACACACCATATACCCTACACACTATACCCTACACACCACACACCCTAAACCCTACACCCCATATACCCTACACACTATACCCTACACACCACACACCCTAAACCCTACACCCCATATACCCTACACACTATACCCTACACACCACACACCCTAAACCCTACACCCCATATACCCTACACACTATACCCTACACACCACACACCCTAAACCCTACACCCCATATACCCTACACACTATACCCTACACACCACACACCCTAAACCCTACACCCCATATACCCTACACACTATACCCTACACACCACACACCCTAAACCCTACACCCCATATACCCTACACACCACACACCCATATACCCTACACACTATACCCTACACACCACACACCCTAAACCCTAGACCCCATATACCCTACATACTATACCCTACACACCACACACCCTAAACCCTACACCCCATATACCCTACATACTATACCCTACACACCACACACCCTAAACCCCATATACCCTACACACCACACACCCTAAACCCTACACCCCATATACCCTACACACTATACCCTACACACCACACCCTAAACCCTACACCCCATATACCCCACACACTATACCCTACACACCACACACCCTAAACCCTACACCCCATATACCCTACACACTATACCCTACACACCACACACCCTAAACCCTACACCCCATATACCCTACACACTATACCCTACACACCACACACCCTAAACCCTACACCCCATATACCCTACACACTATACCCTACACACCACACACCCTAAACCCTACACCCCATATACCCTACACACTATACCCTACACACCACACACCCTACACCCCATATATCCTACACACTATACCCTACACACCACACACCCTAAACCCTACACCCCATATACCCTACACACTATACACAATACACATCCTACACCCCATATACCCTACACACTATACCCTACATACCACACACCCTAAACCCTACACCCCATATACCCTACACACTATACCCTACATAACGCACACCCGAAACCCTACATCCCATATACCCTACACACTATACCCTACATACCACACACCCTAAACCCTACACCCCATATACCCTACACACTATAACCTACATACCACACCCTAAACCCTACACCCCATATACCCTACACACCACACACCCTAAACCCTACACCCCATATACCCTACACACTATACCCTACATACAACACACCCTAAACCCTACACCCCATATACCCTACACACTATACCCTACATACCACACACCCTAAACCCTACACCCCATATACCCTACACACCACACACCCTAAACCCTACACCCCATATACCCTACACCCCATATACCCTACACACCACACACCCTAAACCCTACACCCCATATACCCTACACACTATACACACCACACACCCTACATACCCTACACACCACACACCCTAAACCCTACACCCCATATACCCTACACACTATACACACCACACATCCTACACCCTATATACCCTACACACCACACACCCTACACCCCATGTACCCTACACACTATACACAACACACCCTATACCACATATACCCTACACACTATACTCTACACACCACACACTGTATACACCACACACCCTACACACACTGTACCGTATATACCACACACCCTACACACTACACCCCATATACCCTACACATCACACCCTACACAAACACACTGTACCCTATACACACACCACACCCTACACACTATACACCACACACCCTACACCCCATATACCCTACACATCACACCCTACACACACACTGTACCCTATACACACACCACACCCTACACACTACACACCACACCCTACACCCCATATACCCTACACATCACACCCTACACACACTGTACCCTATACACACCACACACTACACACTACACACCATATACCCTACACACCACACACCCTGTACCGTATACCACACACCCTACACACTACACCCCATATACCCTACACATCACACCCTACACACACACACTGTACCCTATGCACACACCACACCCTACACACCACACACCCTACACCCCATATACCCTACACATCACACCCTACACACACTGTACCCTATACACACCACACACTACACACCATATACCCTACACACCACACACCCTAAACCCTACACCCCATATACCCTACACACTATACCCTACACACCACACACCCTAAACCCTACACCCCATATACCCTACACACTATACCCTACATACCACACACCCTAAACCCTACACCCCATATACCCTACACACTATACCCTACATACCACACACCCTAAACCCTACACCCCATATACCCTACACACCACACACCCTAAACCCTACACCCCATATACCCTACACACTATACCCTACATACCACACACCCTAAACCCTACACCCCATATACCCTACACACTATACACACCACACACCCTACACCCCATATACCCTACACACCACACACCCTAAACCCTACACCCCATATACCCTACACACTATACCCTACACACCACACACCCTAAACCCTACACCCCATATACCCTACACACTATACCCTACACACCACACACCCTAAACCCTACACCCCATATATCCTACACACTATACCCTACACACCACACACCCTAAACCCTACACCCCATATACCCTACACACTATACACAATACACATCCTACACCCCATATACCCTACACACTATACCCTACATACCACACACCCTAAACCCTACACCCCATATACCCTACACACTATACCCTACATAACGCACACCCGAAACCCTACACCCCATATACCCTACACACTATACCCTACATACCACACACCCTAAACCCTACACCCCATATACCCTACACACTATACCCTACATACCACACACCCTAAACCCTACACCCCATATACCCTACACACTATACCCTACATACCACACCCTAAACCCTACACCCCATATACCCTACACACCACACACCCTAAACCCTACACCCCATATACCCTACACACTATACCCTACATACCACACACCCTAAACCCTACACCCCATATACCCTACACACTATACCCTACATACCACACACCCTACACCCCATATACCCTACACACCACACACCCTAAACCCTACACCCCATATACCCTACACCCCATATACCCTACACACCACACACCCTAAACCCTACACCCCATATACCCTACACACTATACACACCACACACCCTACATACCCTACACACCACACACCCTAAACCCTACACCCCATATACCCTACACACTATACACACCACACATCCTACACCCTATATACCCTACACACCACACACCCTACACCCCATGTACCCTACACACTATACACAACACACCCTATACCACATATACCCTACACACTATACTCTACACACCACACACTGTATACACCACACACCCTACACACACTGTACCGTATATACCACACACCCTACACACTACACCCCATATACCCTACACATCACACCCTACACAAACACACTGTACCCTATACACACACCACACCCTACACACTATACACCACACACCCTACACCCCATATACCCTACACATCACACCCTACACACACACTGTACCCTATACACACACCACACCCTACACACTACACACCACACCCTACACCCCATATACCCTACACATCACACCCTACACACACTGTACCCTATACACACCACACACTACACACTACACACCATATACCCTACACACCACACACCCTGTACCGTATACCACACACCCTACACACTACACCCCATATACCCTACACATCACACCCTACACACACACACTGTACCCTATGCACACACCACACCCTACACACCACACACCCTACACCCCATATACCCTACACATCACACCCTACACACACTGTACCCTATACACACCACACACTACACACCATATACCCTACACACCACACACCCTAAACCCTACACCCCATATACCCTACACACTATACCCTACACACCACACACCCTAAACCCTACACCCCATATACCCTACACACTATACCCTACATACCACACACCCTAAACCCTACACCCCATATACCCTACACACTATACCCTACATACCACACACCCTAAACCCTACACCCCATATACCCTACACACCACACACCCTAAACCCTACACCCCATATACCCTACACACTATACCCTACATACCACACACCCTAAACCCTACACCCCATATACCCTACACACTATACACACCACACACCCTACACCCCATATACCCTACACACCACACACCCTAAACCCTACACCCCATATACCCTACACACTATACACACCACACACCCTACATACCCTACACACCACACACCCTACACCCCATGTACCCTACACACTATACTCTACACAACACACACCCTATACCACATATACCCTACACACTATACTCTACACACCACACACCGTATACACCACACACCCTACACACACTGTACCGTATATACCACACACCCTACACACTACACCCCATATACCCTACACATCACACCCTACACACACACTGTACCCTATACACACACCACACCCTACACACTATACACCACCCACCCTACACCCCATATACCCTACACATCACACCCTACAAACACTGTACCCTATACACACACCACACCCTACACACTACACACCACACACCCTACACCCCATATACCCTACACATCACACCCTACACACACACTGTACCCTATACACACTACACACTACACACCATACACTATACACCACACACCCTACCTTATATACCACACACCCTACACACTATACATATATACTATATATATATATTCAACTGCAGCATCAGCATCCGTTTGGGCTTTATGGAAAAGGTCTTGCTGGGACGTTAACTCTCTCTGCAGTGGCTCGTGTTTTTTTCTTCTTTTATCTCCCTTGTACTTCTCCTACTGTTCTCCGTGTTTAGTCAAGTAATGACGCTTGAGATTAAAACTATTAGAATGGCGACTTTTTCTTTGCATATCAGACAGGTAGCATTTCCCTTAAACTCCACAAAAATAATACAGCAATAGCCATCTTTCTTACAACTGTCTGTGTTCGTCATCCACTTTCCTTTTTGGTTTGGAAAGAGAAATCTTTCATTTTTTTCGCAGCCAAACAACACCAAAAAAAAGCCCCAAAATCAGCGCTCCTTTTCTCAAATCTGCCGCCTGGGCGGGTTTTTTTATGCGTTCGGGTTTGGTTTTTTATTTATTTATTTTTAGTTTTTTATACAATTGTTTTTGTTTCAATTTAATATGAAGGGTTAATTTTCGTATGAAGAAAATAGAAAAAAATCATTACATTTTTTTTTATATATATATATATTTATGCGGGCCAGATTATGTTTTTATTTTTTTACATCACTTGCGGACCGGGGGTAGGGGGGGTGAATATAAGACCACTGCCCTACACCAAAGGTACTCAACAGGCAGCCCGTGGGCCACATGTAGTCGACTGCACTTCAAGATGTGGTCTGTAAAAATAGCAATAATTACAATTAATTATTAAAATTATCCTGGAAAGTCCTCAAAAATTACACCAAAAATTAAGATTAAAATGTCAAACAACCTAATTTCTATATAAAAGACAGCCAGACTTTAGCCAGATTTCAGCCAAACTTCACACAGACGTCAGACAGACTTTACACAGACACAGACATTTTAGAGACTTTACACAAACACACTTTACATAGACTGTGTGTGTGTGTGTGTGTGTAGATGACGAGGTGACAGTAGGAAAGTTCTACGCTACATTCCTGATCCAGGAGCACTTCAGGAAGTTCATAAAGAGGCAGGAAGAATATTATGGCTACAGACCCACCAAGAATAAAAAAACCACTAATGAAATCCAGGTGAGATGAACATATTCTACCTTCTCCCTACACTAATAACCCAAACGTGTCCCACGAGCCGTGTCCCAAATCACCTCCCCAAACTCTCCCTGCTCCCTACACCTCCTGTACCACACTCACGAGCCGTGTCCCAAATCACCTCCCCAAACTCTCCCTGCTCCCTACACCTCCTGTACCACACTCACGAGCCGTGTCCCAAATCACCTCCCCAAACTCTCCCTGCTCCCTACACCTACTGTACCACACTCACGAGCCGTGTCCCAAATCACCTCCCCACACTCTCCCTGCTCCCTACACCTACTGTACCACACTCACGAGCCGTGTCCCAAATCACCTCCCCACACTCTCCCTGCTCCCTACACCTACTGTACCACACTCACGAGCCGTGTCCCAAATCACCTCCCCACACTCTCCCTGCTCCCTACACCTCCTGTACCACACTCACGAGCCGTGTCCCAAATCACCTCCCCAAACTCTCCCTGCTCCCTACACCTCCTGTACCACACTCACGAGCCGTGTCCCAAATCACCTCCCCAAACTCTCCCTGCTCCCTACACCTACTGTACCACACTCACGAGCCGTGTCCCAAATCACCTCCCCACACTCTCCCTGCTCCCTACACCTACTGTACCACACTCACGAGCCGTGTCCCAAATCACCTCCCCACACTCTCCCTGCTCCCTACACCTACTGTACCACACTCACGAGCCGTGTCCCAAATCACCTCCCCACACTCTCCCTGCTCCCTACACCTACTGTACCACACTCACGAGCCGTGTCCCAAATCACCTCCCCACACTCTCCCTGCTCCCTACACCTACTGTACCACACTCACGAGCCGTGTCCCAAATCACCTCCCCACACTCTCCCTGCTCCCTACACCTACTGTACCACACTCACGAGCCGTGTCCCAAATCACCTCCCCACACTCTCCCTGCTCCCTACACCTACTGTACCACACTCACGAGCCGTGTCCCAAATCACCTCCCCACACTCTCCCTGCTCCCTACACCTACTGTACCACACTCACGAGCCGTGTCCCAAATCACCTCCCCACACTCTCCGGCTGCAGGCAGGGTTGAGGAGTATTGAGGAAGAGGCGGCTTCCGAGCTGCACAGAGCGATTTCTGGGAACCTGATGGATGATGATGAGATGGACAGAGTGATGGACGAGGCGGATGAAGACGCAATTTACAGGGTGAGTCTCAAAAGTAAAGGCACCCAGGTTCACTTACAGTCAGCTTTCAGTTTGTACGTTCAGGCCGAGCGATGCTCCTCCTCCTTCCTCCTCCATGCTCCCTATTTAGTTTATATCAGGCTGGTGGTGTATAACTTTTTGTGTGTGTGTGTGTGTGTGTGTGTGTGTGTAGCGTGCAGGAGGCCTGTTTGGGAATCACGTGGACCCATTCTCATGTGGAGGAGCTGCACACACTCAGGTTGTGAGTCAGCGCCCTCTACAGATCAGTGAAGAAACTAGTGACACGCCCCCAAGAGTCTCTGCCCACACATACAACTACACACACTACACAAACAATAACAACAACACAAACAACAATAACAACACACAAAGGTAAGACACAGCGGTACATTTGTGTATAATCATTATAATGGAATGTATATTTCTTCAGTGAACTCTATTTCCCAGCATGCACGAGTGTGGAAGTGGAGGGTCCAGTGAGTGCTGCTGAGCTGCTCATCCAGGAGGTGAACACACACACACACACACACACACCACACACACACACACACACACACACACACAGAGTTTACACTGCATGTACACTACAGGAATCTTTTGATGGTGCACACAGAGCTCAGGTGTAAAAGAGAGAATGGCTTACTTCCTGTTTGGGGCAGGTGTTGGAGGCGAGGGGTTTGGCCTGTCTGGCTGCAGATCGCGTGCTCGTCAGAGTGATGATGGAGGAGATGGCAGCAGCTCTGCACGTGTACCTGCAGGACCTGGAGAGAAAAGCCACGCCCCTTCCCCCGAGCTCAAGTGACACATTCTGCCATGTGTGACTTAAAGAAAAACATGTTTATTTACAAATATTACTGTAGGGAAATTATTATTTTAATGAATAAACAAATATGAAATATGAAAATGGACTGATGTAAATAATCTGACCTATTCGGAGGGACTAGTTTTCCAAATGACGTTTGAGTTAGAAGTTTTTTCAGCCGGCGTCTGTGATTTGATGTATGGTTTGGGAGAGGACTCACATCTCCGTGTTTATTATGGAGGTACGAGTGTCTGTGTTTCACATGTGGGCATTGCACAAGACCACACGTCCAGGATGCGTGGATTGTGTATGGTCATGTGACCGATCAATATTAAAACGGCGGCGAAAAAGAAAGCAGAAAGTTGAATACCGGCGCGCTAGGGTTAGTACGGTAGTTCACGTTGACCAAAACACACAAGAAAACGCGTTTTGGAAAAAACATTTTCGTCAATCACAGACATCGCATTCGGCCGGGATTAGATTTCTCAGAGGAGCGCCGAGTTTGCTGAAAAACAGGAGGGAATTTGCTCTGGAATTGTTTACAGAGGTCGTGTGAGAAAAAGACAGACATGGCAGATTCGGACGGGATTAAAATCACAAAGTACCTCTGTGAAACAGAAATTTCTCTAACGACCCCCTGTAAAACTAGTCCCGTCGGAATAAGGCTTGTGTGTGTGTGTGTGTGTGATTACCTGTACTGATGTTCCTAAATTTCAATCCCCACACATGATGTTACAGATTACAATGTACCGTATTTTCCGGACTATAAGCCGCTACTTTTCCTCACGCTTTAAACTTTCAATTCAATTCAATTCATGTTTATTTGTTTTGCGCTTTTAACAATGAACATTGTCTCAAAGCAGCTTTACACAGATAATGTGGTGATTAAATGTAAATATGTTCTTTGTAAGTATGTTTGTCCCTGATGAGCAACTGTGGCAAGGAAAAACTCCCCGAGATGGCATAAGGAAGAACCTTGAGAGGAACCAGACTCAAGAGGGAACCCATCCTCATCTGGGTTGCACCAAATGTCCATTTGAAGCATATATACAAAGTTGCGGGGTACAGTGATGATGATCAGAAGCGAACTGCACTCCCGAGTCAGTGCAGCAGACCGCCGACACCAACTACAGTCCAATCCGTCCTCAAAGCACCCGTTCTACTCCGCGGTTTAAACAATAAAGCGGCTAATTTATGGATTTTTCCGGGTTTTTTTCCGGTTTCACAAACTTCAAGCCAAAAAACTGAACCCTATAACATTAGACCAATGAAATTGCGGAACGGGTTCAGGTGCACCAGTGAAACTCTTTATATTAAATCAGATGCGCTTCCACTGAATCGGGCCGCACCACATCATAAATATGGATGATGTTCCTCTGACGTTTGACCTGCCGCTCACTCGGACTGTCTACAGGAAATGTGAATCATTCGTCACGCTGAAAACAACCGGGCATGAAAACACACTTCACCTGTGTTCTGAGCTGCACGGCATCGGGAGAAAAGCTTCACCAGTGGTGATTTTTAAACACACGACGATGCCAAAAGATAAACTCTCGAGAGAAATAGTTGTGAAAGGAAGGAGGAAGACAGTGAACAATGACTTTCTTGATAGCTACTGTTTAGATACAAGCCGTGTAACAGACACTGTCTTTTATTAAAGCCTGTGTAAAGTTCATTAGTTTCAGTGTAGACATGCGGCTTATAGACAGGTGTGTATTATTTATGTTCAAAATAAAAATCTTTGTCAAATCAATGCGGCTTATATTTGGGTGCGTTTAATAGTCCGGAAATTACAGTAATAACGCACTATAATTCGAACGCACACTGAGACTGGCGTGGGGTCACAAGGACTAGGAAATACACTGAGATCAAACATCCCAACTGAACAGCTTTATTAAATGATTTCCACACACACACACACACACACACATGTTGGAATTAAAGATGGAACAAACACGTGCTTGTGTGTGTGTGTGTGTGTGTGTGTGTGTGTTGTACTGTCTCCTGTTCAGTTCGTACCTTCTACATATCTCATATTACAGCAAAATATAAACACAATATACACACCAATAAATAGAGCTTATAGGCAACATCAGGAACAGTGTTCTGTCGTCATGGTAACAGAGAAACACAGCAAGCGCTACAGTGATTATACAATTATAAAATAACTCAAATATTTTTTGCATTAGATTGTGTTGTGTGTGTGTGTGTGTGTGTGTGTGTGTGTGTGAGTGATACAAAAATGAATGTAGCAAAAATACAGGCTATACGAGTCTACATGTATAAAAAAAGCTTAAAGTGAAAACAGTGTCTGAGTGTGTGTGTAAAGATGTGTAAATGTGTGTGTGTGTGTATAGATATACACAAGTGTGTGTGTGTGTGAGGGCAGTGGTGGGCCGTCAGGGTCAGTGAATCTTCTCTGCTGGTCTAAACACTCTCAGAAGCACTGACCCACATTTATAACATAAACTCTAATATTTGTTCTATGAAATTGTATTAATTTCTTCCATCA
>JBCEWE010001404.1:0-28983 GCA_039877035.1 Silurus lanzhouensis | reverse complement strand
TTAACAAAAACATCTTTTGGCAACTTCTACAAGTTTTCTTTTAAAACGCGTATTTTCTCTCCGCTTACCGTCCACACTGAGACGGCGTTTTCAGTCAACGAAAATATAGCTTTTATAAACGCTCTCCAAGCCGTTTTCAAATGTATCTTAAATAGTGTAGATGTAACCTGTGTATATATTTTTTACAAATTCTTAATTTAAAATTTTACAAAAACCGAAAAAGCAGTAGTATGGAAACACAAATATTTTTCAATCCTCAGTGTCCTTTTTTTCCCCCATACAAATCCAGACCTGAAAATCATTTAAATCAATTCCATACTTTTTCAGACTTTTAAAAAATGCGTAGAAACCCTGCTATGAAAGCCCATGCTGGAGAGTGAAGAAGTGTTTTTGAGGCCTTCGGCATCCCAAAGACCACCATCTGGGGAATTATCCACACATTAAACGAGAGCTGGTGTCTGTTCCAGGGCTACCGTTACTGTGTGCCAGGACTGAGGAGGAGTTACAGGCAGTTGGCCTTTGTTTTTGCCAGGCTGCTCAAAACGCAGCTTTCTGCAAACCCCTAAGGGACTGAGGGATGTCACATCCATTTCAAAGCCCCAGGAGAGTAAGGCACCTGGTGCTACAGAAACAATTTTTACATGTAATACATCTCAAAGTTGTGTGCAATCACCATGCCAGGTTTCTGGATATATAATATGTGTGTGTGTGTGTGTATGTGTGTGTGTGTGTGTGTGTGTGTGTGTGTGTGTGTGTGTGTGTGTGTGTGTGTGTGTGTGTGTCTTTTTAAGTTTGGACTCCAGACTCTTAAAGCACAGGATCTAGAACATGCAGGATATCCCTGTTTGAATGTCATCCTGATCCTCCTAAAACCAGGCAGTTGGAGATGATCATTACAAATAAGTACCAAACAATAGTGTTTTGGAGGTTATTAATCTCATTTGATAAGGAAAGATTCTGATTCTGGAAAAAGAGGAAGTCCAACTCAGAGGCACTGCAAGAGATTGGAACTAGAACTGAAATGTGGAGGCAAAAGAAATCCAGGAAGGGGTTTTCAGTTTAAAGATTGCAGGAGGTGTTGAAGTGAAACAAGTGAAGTGAAATTTATAGTAGGGAGAATATGTTTTAGAGAAAAGGCCAATCTGAAGAAGAGGAAAAACCATGCTTGTAAAATGCAATTGGAAATGAAGAGGTGGCAGAGAGAGGAGAAGATTCAGTTCAATTAATTCAATTAAAGTTTATTTCTATAGCACTTGTCACAGTGGACAGCAGCATTACAGAATGTAAGAATAAACAAAATCACTAATATTTAAATATATGTGTATTTATCCTCAATAAACAAGCAATGAGTGAAAAATCTTCCTTTAGATAGTATGATTAAGAAACTTTGCGAGAAACCAGACTCAAAAGGGGAACCCATCTTCTCCTGGGTGACACTAACAGTGTGATTATAAACCATTAAAATATTACAAAGACCAAAAAAATGAGAAATATCATGAGCAAAAGAGTGTGTGATTGTGAGTAATGTCCTTTCTACTGTCTTCCACAGTCAGTTGGAGTTGTGGAACCAGGAGCTCCTGAGCAACTCATAAATTAAACAGAATATGTAGAATATTTGAGTATTGATTAAGAGGTTTATAACTTCAATGTCTAAAATCAGCAAAAGTACACATATCCTTTACTTAAGTAGAAGTACAGATACTCATGCTTTAAAATATTCGATGGCCTCATCAGTGCCTGGCGGTGGTGCGACGGCCTCGTCAGTGCCCCGCGGCAGTGCCCCACGGCAGTGTGACGCCCTCGTCGGTGCCCGGCAGCGGTGCGATGCCCTCTGCGGTGGTCTGGAGAGGAGCGGCACCCTCAGAAAAAACTCCGGGCGAAGCAATTCCCCCAGTGGAACTCCAGAACTGAGTGGGACTCTGGAGCGCAGTGGCGCCCTCGGCGGAACTCTGGAGTGCAGCGACGCCCTCGTCGGTGCCCGACCGCAGTGCGACCCCTCGTCGGTACCCGGCAGTGGTGCGATTCAAGTACTGGTTCCATTAAAATCTACTTAAGTACAGTAACAAAGTATTTGCACTTCGTTACTTTCCACCTCTTCCCCCAACATAAGTGGGATGACCTAAAATTGCCACTGAACAAGTGCCTGGGTGTCAAAATAACAAATCCAAAAAGAAATTAACAAATACAAAATAACAATTCAGACAAACCGAAAAATGTAGGTATAGTTTGCGAATAAGGTATTTACCGCTCATTCGATGAGAAATTTTTCATAAAAAAATTTCACAGGAAGAGGGGAAATTGTGTACCATTTTACTTTTATGTTGAATGACTGATGTCTTAGTAAGTATTTCATTCGCAAACTATAGCTGCGTTTTCTGGTTTGTCTGAATTGTTGTTGTTTGTTTGTAGATTTGTTTATTTGTTTTTGAAGTTGGTAATTTGTTTTCAGATGTTAATTTGTTTTTGGATTTTTCTTCATTAGTTTTCTGATTTGATCATTTGTTTTTAGATGTGTTTATTTGTTTAAAAAAAATTCATTTGTTTTTATATTTGTTCATTTATTTTCAAAATGTGTTAATTATGTTTACAATTTTTTCATTTGTTTTCTGTTTTTTAATGTCTTTTAGATTTGTACATTTGTTTTAATAACTTTTTTTTAATAACTCCCACGTTTGTCTTTTGTTGTCGTTTATCTTATTGTTGTTTTATGCTCTTGGTTCGAATTTTTAGCCTCCACCTTCTGCTCTTTATGTGACACGTGCATTGAAAATTATATAAATAAAATACATTTAAAAAACAATTAGCAGTATTACATTTCTCATCTTGCAATAACCCTCATGTACTTCCTCACCTGTCGCATTCACCAACCAAACTACCTCAGAAAAGCATATTCTTAATTCAGGTTTTTTTTTTCCCATCTTAGCAACTGACAGCTGATTAAAACAGTTACGAGATGTTACGAGCGATTAAATATGAAATCCTAATGACGCTGATAATTTCTCCTTCCATGAATGTCATGATATCTCAATTGAGGGCACAAAATAGTATTTGGCATTGAATGACATTGTTTTGTGTGGTAATTGTTTTTCAATGATGTTTATACAAAGTCAAATGTCACATGTATAGGATGTGGTTAAATTAAACTTTCCCTTGAAAGCCATCTTCATGAAGAATGAAGAACCTTTCTCATGGGTTGGAGTGGAAGATCTCCTGCTATGGAGCTTCAAACCTATTGCACACCTTTGGAATGAATGTGAACACTGACTACACCCCAGGCCTCCTTACTTCACCTACATCAGTACCTGACTTTACTAACACCCTTGTAGCTGAATGAATATCCGCAAATCACGAAATCTAGTGGAACATCTTCCTAGAAGAGTGGACATTATTATAGCAGCAAAAAGGAAGTTACATGTCACAGATACACTCTCTCCCTGCCAATGTATCTGTCTCCAAATAACGTAAAGAAATTGAACACAGACACTTTTAATGCACAGTAGAAAAAAGCAGGGCTCAAAGCAAAAAAAGAACGATATGAATCTCAGGGATTTGACTATATGCATGAGGAGCATCACCTCTGTCGTTTACCAGTGTGTGATCACTCACTGTAACACACCAGTCAGAATTCTCTGAGATTCCTTACCACACTACACAATACTAACTTGTCTAACAAGAGGAATATCATTATAGATGAACAGACTAATTCATCTTGTTTGTACCTTTAGGAACATGTTCCACACACATGGGGTGTCATTTTTCAAATATGAAAGGTTTATTTATATATACTGTGTGTGTGTGTGTGTGTGTATATATATATATATATATATATATATATATATATATATATATATATATATATATATATATATATATAAATCGCTTGAAGGTCTGTTTATGTAGAAATCTCGTATCTCCGAAAAAAGTTTGTATTTTCCATGAACTCTTGAGTTGTGTAAATGTAACATATGAGGAGAGAAATGTACAGGTAATGTAGATGTACCCAAAAGGCAATGTTTAAAAAATAAATAAACCTTTTAGTTTAAGTTTAATAAGTTACATTTATTTTTTTTAATGTATTTAATTGAAATTTAATGACATTTGAGATGTTAATTACATCATTATATTAAAAATTGTCTCCTTTTATTTCAAAATGACTTATTATTTAAAGCTGATATTATTATTATTTTTAAACTGACTCTTTTTATTACATATATTACACACTTTTAAAATTCAGATTGATTCAATTTTTACTCTAAATTAACGTTTATTTTTATTTTATTTTATTTTTATTCGGAAGTCACCTCCTGCACCTGATGCACAGCATGAGGACTGGACTTCTTTGATGGACCCTTGCGAGGTCCGTTCCGAGTGGAACGTCTTGAAAAATATCTGTATGACTCTGGCCCCTGTACTGTAACTCTGGGAGTCTTCTTACAAACTCGGCATCTTTGTGGAGAGCAACGATTCTAATTCTCAAATCCTCAGAGAGTCTTTACCATGTTGAACATCCAGTGGTCAGTGCGAGAGAATTGAACTCAAGGCACCACATTTGAACTGCTCTAATACAAGACACATTTGTATGGTGCTGCTAAACAGACAAAATCATGAACATGATAGGACGTGTGGCTTAGCATAGTTACATGATGTACAGCTGTTATCACTGAGGGTGTACTCACTTTTGTTGCCAGTTATTTAGACAATAATGGCTGTATGTTCATTCATTTTCAGAGTACGGTAAATCTGTACTGCTACACAAACACACATTGAAACTCTGAAATATATCCAAATTCCATTTCTTTAGTCCCTTAAGAAGATGCTGAAATAGTTTCTGAAATGTGAGGGGTGTACTCACTTTTTTAAGATACCAAATACAGTTAAAATCCTAGTGTCTGCAGATTTACATTTTTAACCTACTGTATATGAGACATAAATTGGATAAGCGCAACAAAACTCTCCAAATATTCAGAGACAGTACCTGAACTTGTTAATGGATAATTAACTTTAAACAATGCTAATGCTGTAATGTAACCGTAAATAATAATAACCCCTTCTTTTCCCTCTAAAGCCACAAGCATTGTCTATATAACAAAGAGCATGGGCTGAAATCACAAAATGCTGAAAAGATCGATGTTTCTTATAAAGAAAGGTGTCAGGGCGCACAAAGAATGACAGCTTCCTCCATATGGAACTGCATAGTGGTCAGCTATTTATGCCATTTGACAGACAATCTCATACAGAGACACTTACAACTGAGCAGTTGAGGTTTAAGGGCTTTGCTCAAGAACCCAGCAGTGAGATTTGAACTTGTGAACTTCTAATCTAGAGTTTAATGCCACCTTACTGACAGCCCAGTAATCTAACGAGGCTCCTACAATAAGCACATGAACAGCAGAACTGGAACCAAGATGGCAGGTGTCCCAATACTTCTGTCCATATAGTGTAGTTACAAATCATTTCAATGTGGAAATTTGGTTTAATGTTCAGGATTACTTGGGGTTGATGATTTTTCATCATTTATGGTTTGTCAGTGGAAAATGGAGTTTTGATCTTCTTTGACCTTTTCCATCGTCTCATCAGACACCACCCTGAATGCATCGCGATCGTTACTCATCACTCGACTGTATGCTCTAATTACGTCCCACTGCTGCCTTTTTGAAATGGGATTTTTTGGAATGGTGTTTCTTTGTGGTTGAAATTTTTGATTTATTTTTTTGTCCTGAAGCAATAACCATAATTCAGCCGACACTTCATTGTATTTCCAATGCAAATTCTGTCTCTTTTCTCTCAGCTGGATTCCCAACGTTCCTGAAGAAAGGAGCCGAGATCTATAATGGAAATGCCATTACAGTAGTCTGACTCTGAGGAGGACCCTAAAGACCTCAACACAAAACATGGATCAAATCAGACCAGATTGAAGTGCAAACTCATTAAACTCTCGGTCGCTGCGCATTAGACGAAGGAAGTTCCTCTGTTCCGCATACGAAGGCTCATATTTGTACTGCTTTATGCTGCTGCTGTTTTGACAAATGAGCCAGAGCTCATAAATCCCCTCTTGAGAAGAACATAAAGAAAAGAACTGTCGCTTTTATGCCACGGGCTCATCTCTTTTCGACTCGGGAAATCTCAGTGAGTCGTGTGAACTTTGGGCAGGAAGAGGCGAAGCTAATCATGTCTCACTCTACAGGTTGCCGCTGACGTCGCTGTGTGTGGATGTGAAGCAAGTACTGTTTTTTGTCATTTATCATCATGATCATAAAACTGATTAGCATACAGACACCATTTATACTGCATATATTGTACCATCATTATTTTCTTAAACCTTTGGTAAAACATAGATTCATCGCAGTTGACACTGATCAGGTAGAACATTATGACCACCTGCCTAATATCGTGTTGGTCCACCTTTTGCTGCCAAAACAGTCGTGACCCATGGATCATTAACATAATTTACATTAGCAGTTTGAGCTACAGGAGCTCGTCTGTTCGAACGGAATACACGGACCAGCTTTCGCTCCTCACGTGCATCAATGATCCTCGTCCCCCATGACCCTGTCGCCGGTTCACTACTGTTCCTTCATTGGAGCACTTTTAATAGATACTGACCACTGCAGACCAGGAACATCCCACAAGAGCTGCAGTTTTGGAGACGCTCTGACCCAGACGTCTAGACGTCACAATTTGCCAAAGTCGCTCAAAACTTCAAGGACAAAATGTTCACTCACTGCCCAATAAATAAATCCACCCACTAACAAGTGCCATGATGAAGAGATCATCTGTGATTCTTCACTTCACCGCTTATAATGTTATAATGCTTTTCCTGATTGGTGTTAATACTCTATATCTCATATTTATTCACAGGAAATTTCAACAAAACCAAAATTAGAAAAATAGCTAAACTAGTAGATATTAAGTTGTACTAGTAATTTGATGCTGTTTACCTCTGGAGTGAACTTTATTTATTAAATTCTTTTTACATATCATGTCTTTTAAATGATAAACAGAATGGTAAACAAACATGACAAAAAGAATCGACTGTTTTACTTCAGCTTTTCCCGAATTCTCTTCTTGAATTATTACATTTTTTTATTCCTAGTGAACTCAAATGTAATGCACAATACAGGGATTATTGGATGAGTCAGCAATTTCAGATGAGACTGACAAGAAAATAAAAAGGAAAACACACACAATCATCAGACGTTGGATTTTCTGTACTTTTATGGAATGAAACTGTATAAATTAAATGTACTGTTCATACCGGTTACACAGATCATCATCATTGCTGCATTCTGGCTAATGGAATTTGTACGAAGTCTCAAATCACAAGCCTTTTTTTTAACTTGCTTATCCACCTCCGGCTATTTCCTAAATATCTCATGCTTTATTGACGGGAAACATGTTTTTTTCAATTCCACGTTCCTCTTTTTTGTCCTAATGTGCATGTTAGTGATGGTCAAACGAGCATTTCATAAAGAACGGATTTTCACCCGAATACCTGAATTGGGAAAATATTCTTTGTAGTGCAAATCGTTCCCTAAAACACAAACTTGTGTTCGGCTTATCGCATTCGAACACATTGTTCCTTTCCTTCATTCTGCTCCACATTTCCCAAAGATTACTACACTGTTCTGAACCAGGTGCGGAAACGTTTTAATTTGATTGGGGAAGATTTTTGTAAAGCTAATAGCATTTTTAATAGTATTTTCAACCCCCTGAAAAATCATCCCAAATCCCTGCAAGAAGCTGCATAAAGATGTTATAATGGTTTCAATATGTCTGTGTTAGAGATGTATGTATCCCTTTCCTATAAATGACCACGAGGTAAAAGAAAATAAATAAAAATCACTGTGTTTAGAGTCATGCAGTCGTGGAGTCAGACTGCCCCCTGGTGGACTGCCGATTCGGACTGCCCACCTTTCAAGAACTCTACATTCAAAATGAGAAAAAAGGGGTTTAGATGATCCCTTTCATTTGAGCCAACCTGTTTTTACATTTTTGTTGTCTGGCTGATGCTACAGAGCAACAAACACCAGGACATCCAGGCACAGGAAAAGTTTCTTTCCCCAGTCAGTCTACTCCAAGAAGAAAAATATTATTTTTTTTTACTCACATATTTAATTTTTTTGTGTGTTTTTGTTGTTGTTGTTGTTACACCTGTAATGGATGTGTTGTCTTCAGCCCATTTTAATGTTAAATGCATAATAAGTTATCCCCTATAAGTTTATCCCTAATGAGCGAGCCAGGATTGACATTGGCAAGGAAAAACGTCCTGAGATGGTATAAGGAAGAAACCTTGAGAGGAACCAGACCCAAAAAGAAACCCATCCTCATCCGGGTGTCACAAAATGTCCTTTTACTACAGTTCTGTACAGTTCCATCAAACCATCCACACTAATTACAATCCAAATCCATCTTTATGGCTCTTTGGTTTCAAGTCAAGTTTATTTCTATAGCGCTTTTCACAACACATTGTCTCAAAGCAGCTTTACAGAATTTAACAGTTAAGGTGAGCGATGTGTATTTATCCCTGATGAGCAGCCATGGTGACTGTGGCAAGGAAAATCTCCCTTAGATGTCATGAGGAAGAAACCTTGAGAGGAACCAGACTCAAAAGGGAACCCATCCTCATTTGGGTGACATCAAGAGTGTGATCATGAATATTTAAACAATACAGAACACCCAGTTTCACCCTATTTAAAAAAGTCCTCATGGATCTTTAAAGTGTTCATGTGGAACCATAATCAGCTGCAGTAAGTGGCTTTCAAATAAAGAGCACTTTAGTGGTAGGGCATCAGGATAAAAGGGGCAGATCTGGAAATAAGAAAGGGACAGGATCAATTGTAAATGTATATCAAGCTACATTAGAAACATGGATTATTAGGTATCCCTTTTGTCCTGTAACAGTTAAGGACATTAGGGTTTGAGTAGGGACTATATATAACAGCATAACTAAAAGAAAGAGTCAGAAGGTAACCAGACATGAGGGATTTCTGGAATATAAGACAGCCATCTTCTCCACCATAAACACACCTGAGCGATTGTGTGAGTCAGAGGACAACAGCATCCAAACATTCCAGTTCACTAAAACCCTCTATAGACATTATCTTGTATTGTGAGTCATGTAGAATGTTAGCAGTGAATAACATTTTTTTATCGAGAATGTGTGTGTGTGTGTGAGAAAGATGTACAATTTTTTGAAAAAAAAAAAAAATATGTAGTGTATTTCCACCCTAAAGCTTGTAAAATATTTGACCGACACCAGCACAGAAATTTACATCTAACTGGTGGCATTGCAGGAGCAGCTCCATCCCCAGAACATCACCTGCTCTTCATGAAAAACATCATCGCTTTTAGAATTAAGTGTATCCTCATGTCTGATCTGTGAGAAACACCTGAAAGAACCAAAACATCTGTATCTGAACACATTTATTTTCCTGCAGCCGCTGACGTCGTTTCAGTAACAGAGTTACGTGATTTGCTAATCATCTCACACACAAACGTAACCTCCGCATCCTGACCACTTTCTAACATTCCACTTATATGATAATCCACAGGAAAAGATCCATTGATCTATTAATAGAATGATATTAATAAGTTAAACGTTGATTGATATTTAATAATTTATCATGAGTCCAAAACCTTCTTTTCAACTACTTTAAAAATTGAGTAGATAAACTTACGGGTGCTGTGGCAAGTTAGAGTCAGGAGATTCTTCCATCATTTATTCCTCTGAAAATGTTTTGCTTGCTTTTGAACTGATGCTGAACTGTATGTTCGTGATAAGTTCTGTAGATACCACCAAGCGGCAATATCGTTTCCAGCCTGAATGACACCCTGAGTGAACCTTTATGACATCACCTCAATTAAAGGGAACCAAATCAATAAGTGCTGTTTACCTATAATCCAACTACACTAGTTTGGCTGTAATTGTTTTGTTGCTACACACATTATAATAAACTACATACTATAAATTATTAGATTATACAGATAAAATAAATATTGTTGCTCTACACGTAAAAGCACAGCAGGCAACACAGTATAAATTAAGTGATATAAAGTTATTAGCCTATTTTATTAAATGCATGATCCTTTACTATCCTCATAATGAGATGAGTAATAGAGATGCATATACACCTTTATCCTTTGCATAAAAAGAAATAAACAAAGTGTATGATAAAAATGGAAAACACATTCTTTATTAATCATTAACAAATCATTATCATATTATAATTCAGGCAGTGCTGCTATTAAAAAATACTTTATTGTGGTAACACTGACTCCGCTTCATTACCACACTCTGTCGTTGATTTGTTTCTCATAACCGCATGACACACAGTAAGTGACGCATTCGTTGTTAGCGTTAATCGATGACCGGGGACTCCCAGCACGGGGCCTAGAGATAGGAACCGGGGATCTCTCCAAACATCTAAGGCACGTAGGTATCGCCACGTGACCTTGATAGTGCGGAGGGGGTTGCCCCTTCATAAGAACTCACGGGTCCGGATCCACCACTGTAGAGGTCTCATCTACCAAGTGGATTCACACTGGATGCAGCTGCCATAAGCCCTAACAGTTTCTGGAACTGCTTTTTGGGAAATATGAAGTACCGGCTGTAGAACCCGGACTTTCGTTCTGAAGGAGGGACCACCTTGATGGCCTCCCTCCTCAGTAGAGTGTTTACTTCCTGTTCCATAACCAGAGCCTGCTGGCTTCCCACCAGGGTGTGAAGAACCCCGTGAAAACGGGCCGGAGGAGACCCGAACTGAATTGAGCAGCCCCTTCATGGTTGGATCTCCAAAAAGTCCTGTCTCAGGACCTTTTTGTCACCTCATGAGGCTTCGACGCCGAGCGCCGCGCAGGATCCCTCACAGGGCTTGTTTCTTATTCTCGCCGAAGAGGCCAGAAGGGGTTAGTGTGGCATTCATCAAACAGCTCTGACAGAGTGAGCCTCAGGTGCCTTTCTGTGAACACCAGGGCAGCCATAAACAGGCCAAACGCCGTAGCGGTCTGTTTAGTGGCTCTGACAGCCAGATCTGCCGTATGGCGTAGCTCATCAAAATGGCTGCCCGGGGCACCTCCCACATCCAACTCATGCAGCAGGTCAGCCTGATATGCCTGCAACACCGCTATGGTGTGCAGAGACGCAGCAGCTTGACCTGCCGAAGCATAGGCTTTACCCACGAGCGCTGATGTATTGCGTAGGGGCTTCGTGTGTAATGTCGGGGTCGTAAGGGAGGAGGCGTTTCCAGGAGAGAGATAGGTGGCAAGTGTCTCTTCAACCCATCACCTTATAACCATGTACTTTTTGCCCCATGATGTGGGAATACACAGTAGAACTGTGAAAGAAGAACTTTGAAATGGAAGACCCCGATGCAGAGGTTGTGACATGGGTGTCAGAAATCTCTCATGTAATTTACTAGATGAAAGCACTTTCTGCTCATGAGCTGGCCAAGTTATATCGAGCTTGGCAATGGCATGCGTTACAACCTCTGTAAGCTCCTCGGCTTCTGTATCGCAGAGCGCGGCCCCGCCCCCCCATCCTCCGCCGAAAGGCGTGCTTCCGAAGCCTGGGAGCGAGCTCTGGACCAAGCAGGTGAGTTTGGAGATAGGGACATGCCCGTCTCGAAACTCTCCGCAAGGTGCAGCTGCGAACCCCAGGAGCTGGCACGGCGTTCTGCCTTGGCGAGAGCGGGGCCAGACGCGAAAGGAGCTAGGGCACCCTCCTCGAACAGTGCCCAGGGGAACAGGGCGAGCGCAAAGACATGCAAGCATGGTGATCACAGTCGGCTCCCTCGAGAACCAACTTCGCATGCTCCGCTTTCATGCAAGAGAAACGCAGGCTGTGCGTATAGCGGGGGCAGGGAGGAGTGCACAGCCGGAAAGTGTGCTTACATTTTTTGTTAGCTTGAATTTTTTTACTCTCTCTTTTCTTTTTCTTTTTTGACAAACAATCTGACAGACAACACAAACACACAGAGAGCTTCGTGAACAGTGTAAATGTCTGCAAGACAGTTTAACTGTTTTTTTTGTTGTTATTTCAAGTTACTTTCATTTCATGGAAATTTAAACAAAAGGTTTAAAATGAAACGTTATGTTCAGAGAATGTGTATGTGTATGTTTCTTTAAACGATGTGATGTACACGTGATGCCAGTGTTTGCGCGGGAATAGGGAATTGTGGGTAAGAGCGTAGCAAAGACATGGACACGTTAAAATGCTGATACGAACGGCTTGCACTAATAACTACCATTTATCTGCATGTGGTTCAAAAGGCGCACACGGTAACGGTTAATATTGTGTCTAATATTATAATGTTGTTCATGTGCTGTTATGTAGGATGTGTTAAGTATTATATATATATATATATATATATATATATATATATATATATATATATATATATATATATATATATATAAGTTGTATATAAATGTGTATTGTAATGTCGTGATTGGGACTAATTATGAATGGATTGTGTTTGTGGATGTTTATTGTGATTGTGAGATGTGTATTTGAATGTTATATGTTTATATTTTTTATAGTTTTCACGGTGTTTGAAGAGAGAGCGAGTGAGAGAGTGTGTAAATAAACTCGAACAACATCAGTACGATGCGTGGGCATTATTAATTGAACCAGTGCAGCTACAGTGAAAACGTACCGCCGGTATTGCCAAAGAAGATTAAAGTCAGAGGGATTAAAGAGAAGATTGGCGATTATCCGGAGAGAAGACTATCGCTGAGTGTGGGCGGAGCATCAGTTTGCTGATTGAGAGAAGACGGGAGTGTTGAATCCTGGCCACGTTAAAGACAGTACACTGATTCACCAGAGAGGGCGACATTCTCCAGCGTAGACTACGGTTTTGCAAATATCCTTCACAACCGAGGCTTCAAGTGCAACCTTACTGTAATATATCACTCTCTACAGTCAGAAGAGTACGACGGCATAAACAATATCAGGTTTGACTTTGCTATCTCCACAAATTCGTAAAGATTGTACAAAAGAAATTGAAAAAAGGACTTGTTATAAAATATTTACCTGGGTTTAATTGAACATAATTACATTTATAGAAACTATAGCTATTATTATTGCTATTGTTATTGTTCTATTGTTGTTATTGCTTTAGTGATGCTATTATACATATTTTAATGTGTTTTGATCTAAAAGTTTAAGTGTGTGCATTCTGTGAAATTGAAAAAACGTCTTAAGAGTTTATGAGTGAAAAGTTTCTAAAATATTAGAATCATACTGACATAGTCGCAAAGGTTATCAAATACTTGGTGACAGAGACAGTGTCTAATATAATGTCAGTTCATAGAGAGACATCACAAGTTGAGGAACCAACTGGACAAATTGAGTCCATTCAGTCAGAATTGACCACAACAGAAACTCACCAGATAGCAATAGAGTCAACCTCTGTCACTTCCAAGAAAAAAGAACCTAGAAAGTCCTCACGGGATAGAAAATTAACACCAAAAATGCTGGAGCTTAAGCAACAAGAGGTTTCTCAGAAGGAGAACAAATTCATTAGGTTATATGGAAGCTGGAAAGAGCAAGTTAAAACCACACGTACCAAACTCAAGGATGAGTGCTCTGACGAAGATTTATGTGACATGCTTGATGCTGTAGAAGAGCTGGAAATACAAGTAAGAGAACTGTATGAAAATATTCGATCCCAGTCAGTACCTTCCCCTGACATGAGAAGAAAGATGGACTCCTGCACAGCAGTAACAGCAGATTTAATGGGGCTAATGAAAGTTCGTATGAGTGAAGTAGGGATGGAGGAATTTGATGCTAAGGCAGAAAATGCTAGACTGCATATGGTGCTTGACAAAGAGTATGCCCAGTCAATATTTGAGACTTCAATTTCCAAATCTACCGCTCAAAGTAACCACTCATGGTGTTTATCAGAACAACCAAGCATCATAACTAAAAGAGCAGAGTATGCTGCACGGCTCGCAGCAAAGCAGGCTGAAATAAAGATGGAAGAGTCCATTGCTGCACAAAGGCAAGAACTTAAGAGACTCGAAAATGAAAGAGATCTGCAAGTAATAGCGGCTAAGCTTAAAGCATACTCAGAAGCAGATTCAGGTGAAGCATGTAATCAAAGCAGATCACCAAACAGTGATGCAGCCTATCGTCCTCCAGTTCTCAAAAGGAAATAAAAAATGAACAGATTTGTGAGAACAAATACAATGTGCAAACAAACCATACAAACAATGATGCATCATTAGCACAAGCCCTACATGACACAATGGCACTCACCAGACTTCCAGCACCTGAGCCCTTAGTTTTCTCAGGGGATCCACTTAAATTCTTAGAGTGGAGCGCAAGTTTCAAGGCATTGATTGAAAGACGATGCACAAATCCAGCTGATAGGTTGTTCTACCTACAAAAATATGTCAGTGGAGAAGCACGATGTCTGTTAGAAGGAAGCTTTTTTAGGAAGGATGATAAAGCTTATGACCAAGCATGGGACGCACTGAATTCTAGATACGGACACCCCTTTGTGATTCAGCGGGCATTTAGAGAGAAACTGAATAACTGGCCAAAGATAGGTTCAAGGGACTCAGTTAAATTGAGACAATTCAGTGATTTTCTCACAGCATGCAATAATGCTATGCCATATGTTAAATGACTTCAGGTGTTAAATGACTGTGAGGAGAATCAAAAGATGTTGCAAAAACTTCCAGACTGGGTAACTTCTCGCTGGAACCGCCATGTGACAAAGCAGTTGAGAAAAACGGAAGAATACCCCAATCTTAAGGAGTTTGCCGAGTTTATGGCACAAGAAGCAGAAATTGCATGCAATCCTGTAACATCCCTCAGTGCCTTAAAGTCACCTGAAGAAAAACCAGCTAGAGATGTAAGACGACAAAGAGCTAATGCATTAATCACAAATGTGAAAGTGCCAGATAAGTCAAATGCAGAGATGCAAGCTTACAGTGCTATAGAACACAACACAAAAACCTCAAATGGAACTAGGAAAGGAAATGTCCCATCTTCAGGTTCAAACCCAGTTCCTTGCATGTGCTGTGGAGAAAACCATTCTATCCACAAATGTCAAAGGTTTGCTACCAAGCCAGAAGCAGACAAGAAAAGATTAATATTTGACAACAATCTCTGCTTCGGCTGTCTTAGGAGAGGACACAACTCGAAGGACTGTAAGAGTAAAGCTATTTGTGCCATATGTAAGAAGCGCCATCCAACACCACTGCACGAAGACCGTTCTTCTACCACAGCAGACACATCATCTCATGCTATGCAATCTGAAGAAACAACAACTTCTCTTTCTTGTTGTGTGGACAGAGGTGATGGTGGGAGCACATCTATGATAGTGCCTG
This sequence comes from Silurus lanzhouensis, assembly GCA_039877035.1. Taxonomy (NCBI): domain Eukaryota; kingdom Metazoa; phylum Chordata; class Actinopteri; order Siluriformes; family Siluridae; genus Silurus; species Silurus lanzhouensis. The sequence continues at coordinate 13,647 of JBCEWE010001404.1, read as the reverse complement.
TATGGATTTCCTTGATTACAACTCCTGAAAAGGAGATACTTGTGTATGCTTTATTGGACACACAGAGTAGCAACACCTTTGTAGATCAAGAGGTATGTGAAGAGGTGGGAGCAGGTTTAGAGCCTGTCAGGCTAAAACTAACAACAATGATGGGAAAAGATTCCATTATTCAGAGTGAAAGAGTTAGTGGGCTTAGAGTTAGGGGGTTTTCCTCCCAAAGTTTGTTCATTTGCCACCTGCCTATACAAGAGATTTCATCCCTCTTGAGCGTTCCCACATTCCAAACCCTGAAACGGCCAGAAGGTGGAACCATCTGAAAAGAATAGCACCAGAAATTCCAAAGTTGATGGATTGTAAGGTCGGAATATTAATAGGCTATGACTGCTCTAGGGCACTGGCTCCACGACAAGTCATTATAGGAGGTGACGAGGAGCCATATGCCATTAAGACGGAACTGGGATGGAGCATCGTTGGCAGCTCACCGCGGGTTGCGAAGCCGTCAGAGGTTATAGGCCTGTGCCATTGTGTATCCGTCAAAGAAATTCCACTATTGACACCAGCCTCTGTAATCAGAGCCCTAGAATCAGACTTTAAAGACACAAGCCCTGAGGAAAGGAGCATATCACAAGATGACATACAGTTTATGCAGTTGCTGAATGAAAAAATATGCTACAATGCAGATGGGCACCTGGAAATGCCCCTACCTTTTAAGGCACGGCCCCAGCTTCCAGAGAATAAGCGGTTAGCTTTACTAAGACTGAAGCGTCTGAAAGGAAGACTTGATAAAGATCCCAAATTCAAGGATGACTACATTAAATTTATGGAAGGAGTATTTAAGGATGGTGATGCGGAGAGAGCTGAGCACTCACCCAGAGCAGGAAATACGTGGTATATTCCTCACCAAGGTGTCTATCACCCTAGAAAGCCAAACAAAATTAGGGTTGTGTTCGACTGCTCTGCCAAATATAATGGAACGGCCCTAAACGATCATTTGCTATCTGGGCCTGATCTTACCAATGGCCTAACAGGAGTGCTTTGCAGATTCCGCAAATACCCAGTTGCAGTCATATGTGATGTTGAGAAGATGTTCCACAGGTTCCATGTAAGCCAGGAGGATAGAGATTACTTACGGTTCCTATGGTGGGAACATGGGGATACGAATTCTGAACCAAAGGAATATCGTATGAAAGTCCATCTTTTTGGAGCAGCATCCTCTCCTGCCTGTGCAAATTATGGAATGAAGTATCTCGCAAGCCAAAATGAAAAGGAGTATCCTGCAGCAGCCAACTTCATAAGGAAGAATTTCTATGTTGATGATGGCCTTGCTAGCGTAGAAGATGTGGACACAGCTATCAACCTTGTGAAGGAAGCACAAAATGTGTGTGCCAAAGGAAGATTGCATCTTCATAAGTTCATCTCTAACAACAGAGAAGTTCTGGAGTCAATTCCTGATAGTGAAAGAGCTAGTGGAGTTCAGGATGTAGACCTCAGTCATGACAACCTCCCTGTCCAGACTGTGTTGGGAGTAAAGTGGAGTGTGAATAGTGATGCCTTTTCCTTTAAGGTTGCTCTAGATGAGAAACCAGCAACACGGCGAGGAATCCTCTCAACTGTAGCTTCTGTGTTCGACCCTCTAGGCTTCCTAGCCCCTTTTCTACTGCAGGGAAAGAAAGTACTACAGAAGATGTGCCAAAAAGGCATTGAATGGGATGAACCGCTGCCTGGAGAGTTAAGACCCCATGGGAAAGCTGGTTAAACGATCTAAAGAATCTGGAAAAACTTCAGATCCCAAGATGTTTCATTCCCCAAAATCTGGAAAGAGTGCAGAGAATTGAACTCCATCACTTTTCCGATGCGAGTAGCCACGGGTATGGTCAGTGTACATATATACGATTGCTCAGTGAAGACAAGGTGCACTGCTCTTTAGTCATAGGTAAAGCAAGGGTTGCACCCACAAAGGTTGTTACCATACCTAGACTCGAGTTAACAGCTGCAGTGGTCTCCTCAGCAGTCAGTAGTATGTTAAGAGAAGAACTTGAGCTCAAAATTGACCAAGAATATTTTGGACTGATTCGAAAGTAGTCTTAGGTTACATCAATAACGATGCCCGAAGGTTCCACGTTTTCGTTGCCAATCGTGTCCAAAGAATCAGAGAAGCATCAGACCCTGCACAGTGGAACTACATCGATACAGACCAAAATCCAGCGGATCAAGCATCTAGAGGCCTCAGTGTTTCAGATTTGATTAATTCAGACTGGCTTACTGGACCAAAGTTCTTGTGGAAAAGAGAGATTGTCGTACCAAAGTCAACTCCAGAGCTCTTAGTGGGAGATCCTGAAATCAAAACAACACAGGTTCTGCAAACCAAAGTAATACAAGAGGACAATTTTTGGAGAGATTTATTCGTTTTTCAAAATGGCATACAGCATTAAATGTGGTCGCTCGGATCCAGCTACTAGCAAAAAGAGACAAAATACCAAGGCCCATAAATGTTGAAGACTTGAGGAAAGCCAGCATTGTACTCATAAAATTAGCACAGAGGGATGCCTTCAAAAAGGAAATGGAATTGCTGGGCCATGACAAACTGCCAAATAACCATCCATTGTTCCAGCTTGACCCAATGCTACAAGATGGTGTCCTTAGGGTGGGAGGGAGACTAAAGAAAGCTAACTTACCTCTGGACGTGAAGCATCCAGTGATCCTCCCTAAGGCAGGTGTGGTCACACATTTAATACTGGGTTACTGCCACGATAAAACTCAGCATCAAGGCAGAGGGCAGACCCTCAATGAACTGAGAGCCAGTGGTTACTGTGTCATTGGTGGCAGCAAAGTTGTAGCCAACTACATAAAACAATGTGTTACCTGCAGGAGAGCTCGCAGGCCAACAGAAACACAAAGGATGGCGGATCTACCTATTATTCGTACTGAACCATCACCACCCTTTTCATACTGTGGAATCGATTGTTTTGGGCCATTTCACACCAAACAAGGTCGCAAAGAGCAAAAGAGGTATGGTCTCATATTCACCTGTCTTTCCTCCAGAGCAGTTCACGTTGAAATGTTGGATGACTTGACAACTGATGCCTTTATAAATGCTTTACGGTGTTTTATAGCTATTCGTGGAGCTGTGAGAGAAATCAGGTCTGATCAAGGCTCAAATTTTGTTGGGGCAAAAAATGAACTGTCAAGAGCACTAAAGGAAGTGGATAAAGACAGACTGACTGCTTACCTAGCCCAAAAACAATGTGACTTCACAATGAATGTGCCCGATGCCAGTCATATGGGTGGTATATGGGAAAGGCAAATCAGGACCGTTAGGAGTGTTCTAAGCTGGGTCTTATCGCAAAGTGCTGGCAGATTAGATGATGCTTCTTTGAGAACATTCTTCTACGAAGCCATGTCAATTATCAACAGCCGTCCACTGACCATCAACACACTTAATGATCCAAAAAGCCTAGAGCCCCTTACCCCAAACCATTTACTTACTATGAAAACTTCTGTTCCGCTGCCTCCACCAGGAAAATTTGTAGCAGAAGATATGTATGCCAAGAAAAGGTGGCGCAGAGTACAATATCTTGCAGAGCAATTCTGGTGTAGATGGAGGAGAGAATATCTTGCGAACATCACCCTCAGACAACGCTGGCATACTCCAAAACGGAATGTAAGGATTGGAGATATTGTTATTGTCAAAGAGGAAGAGATTCCACGCAATGAATGGAGGCTTGGAAAAGTGATTGATGTTTGTGAAGAAGAAGATGGATTGGTGCGAAAGGTCACAATACAAGTAGGAGATAGAAAGTTAGGTAAAGAGGGTAAAAGACACAATAACCTTTCTATTCTGGAACGTCCTATCCATAAGTTAGTTGTACTTATAGAAAACAACTAAAGTGTGTTTTATTAGAAATAATTTAAACACTCACAAATGATAGAATATTTGAAACATTTAATATATGTAAGGGTTGATAACTGTTTCTGGTATGTGGTTCTGGAATTACTCGATTTATTCAAACATGTGTATAAAGTTTTCATAAATCAAAGTAATTGGTGGGAGTGTAAATGTCTGCAAGACAGTTTAACTGTTTTTTTTGTTGTTATTTCAAGTTACTTTCATTTCATGGAAATTTAAACAAAAGGTTTAAAATGAAACGTTATGTTCAGAGAATGTGTATGTGTATGTTTCTTTAAACGATGTGATGTACACGTGATGCCAGTGTTTGCGCGGGAATAGGGAATTGTGGGTAAGAGCGTAGCAAAGACATGGACACGTTAAAATGCTGATACGAACGGCTTGCACTAATAACTACCATTTATCTGCATGTGGTTCAAAAGGCGCACACGGTAACGGTTAATATTGTGTCTAATATTATAATGTTGTTCATGTGCTGTTATGTAGGATGTGTTAAGTATTATATATATATATATATATATATATAAGTTGTATATAAATGTGTATTGTAATGTCGTGATTGGACTAATTATGAATGGATTGTGTTTGTGGATGTTTATTGTGATTGTGAGATGTGTATTTGAATGTTATATGTTTATATTTTTTATAGTTTTCACGGTGTTTGAAGAGAGAGCGAGTGAGAGAGTGTGTAAATAAACTCGAACAAAATCAGTACGATGCGTGGGCATTATTAATTGAACCAGTGCAGCTACAAACACACAGAGAGCTTCGTGAACAGACAGAAGCTGCCGCTGCCCTTACTCATATGTGTTTTATACTCCTGGTCATGACCCGGATTTTTTGATTACACACATTATTTCAGAGCGTGAACACTCAGGCATGTTCCCAGAGCGTTTCGACGCAGCTTGAGTTTCTGAAAGGGAATCATAATATTTCTCTGAAAAGGAAGTTGAAATGAAAAGATGTTTTTTCTGTGCCATACCACCAGGTGGCGTTTACAGCCTGTTTTATAAAACTTACATTGAGTACTTCATTGCCGTTTACGCTATATAAACAAAAATATTGGGACACCTGACTTTTACAGTCATATGTACTTCTTTCTCAGCACAAATGTTAGCACAAAGTTGAAGCCATACAGTGGTATAGGGCGTATCAAACCTGTTCCAGCATGTCAATTCCCCTGTGTACAAAGCCAGCTCAGTATTTGACATGTATTCAATTAAAAAATGCTTAACTATAATTACAGCTACATCATCACTAAACAGAGAGAGCAGACTGAGATGTTTTCTGTGGGGTTTAGAGTTTGTGGCTTGCAAACATGAGGTTACTGTGGAGGGTTAATTAATATAAACAATCACCATGAACAGTTTTACACTCAGATGTCAATCAGTGAACAGCTGATTACATTTGGGGAGGGATAGCAAGGCCCTTAACCTTCAACTACTCAGCTGTATGAATGAGATAATTGTCTGCCAAATGCCATAAATGTTAATTTAAACGTAACCCCAACAATAATGGACCTATAATGAATAGACATTCAGTGTCACCCAGATGAGAATGGGTTCCCTCTGCCTGGTTCTTCCTGAAGTTTCTTTCTCAGACCATCTTTTACTACAGGTTTTCCTTTTAACACTCTTGCCATTGGCTCACTCCTTAGAGATATAGATATTCATATGTTACACAAAAATTATATTTCCACTGTAATTGGTGTGAATTATAGACAGCTCATGGAGGACTGGATGTAATCATGCAATCATATAACGTTTAATTTTGGTCTTTTGCAGAATCGATATCTTGACTGTTGAGAAGTCCAGACTGGCAAATCAAGTCTGAGTTTATTTCTCTAGCGCTTTAAAAATGGACATTGTCTTGAAGCAGGTTTACAGAATTTATGAATTAAAGTGGATGATGTGTATTTATCCCTGATGTACAAGTCTAGGGTGACAGTGCAAGGAAAAACTTCCTTAGATGTCAATAGTCAAAAATCAATAGTTCTAATCCTTAGGGACAAACAAAGGTCAAAACCAGCAGAGATTAGATCGGCTTCAAGAGAAGCGTGTAAAGCAAGGAGTAAACCGCTTACTGAAATACAGCAGAAATGGCATCTGGTCTTTCCCCAATTTTCAACTCTCCAGTTTACGTGTGTCCACGGTTTCTCTTCTTGGCTGAAAGAATTGAAAATCTTCTGCTTGAAGCATAACTACCACACAGTTTGACAAGACGTGTTTGTTTAGATGTTTTCTTGCTCACCATGGCTGTAGAGTGCTTATACACGTTTTCTATTACACGTTTTCTTCCTTGAGTTCTCTGAAATTGGATACTGATATCATTAATTAGTATTCCAAGTATTATTATATTATTCTGAAAGAGTTTCAATAAAGAAGTTCTGAACACTATGGTGAGGACATGGAAATGCTAAACTAAATATATTAATATTTTATATCAAAATTGTTGTAACTGTTATTACTCCTGACAACGCTGAAGTTTTTACTGCACAATAGCAACACAACCATCACACACAACTGATGTATTTCTCAAAGATTATAACGAGACACTTATTACAAAATGTATTAGAAATATGGTTCTGTCGTTGTTGTAACACCAGATGGCGCTGTTTATCACGAATTAGTTGTAGGTGCAGAATTTGGATGCTCTAAAAAGATGAGGGATGTGTTACGTTTGTTTGTGAATGGGAAAAAAATATGGGATACTTAACTTTTTTAAGCCATATTTGGTTCTTCCCCAATCTGTTACCACAAAGTTGGAGACATTTAATTGTATAGAATGTCATAAAGGAGACCAAAACCTGATCCAGCATGACAATGACCCATGTACAAAGCAAGCTCCATTAAGATATGCTTTACTTTGATTTGAGTGAAAGATCTACTGCTGTAGAGCTCCAACCCTATTGAACACATTTGGGATTAATGTGAATGCTGGCTGCACCCCAGGCTTCCTCACCTAACCTACATCTGTACCTGACTTTACTACAACACTTGTAGCTAAATTAGAGCAAATCTTCATAAGCACACTCTAAAATCTAGTGGAGCATCTTTCTAGAAGAGTGGAGGTTATTATAACAGCAAATGGGAGTAAATGTGGACTAGGATGTTCAAACATCATGAGGTAGTTACTTGAGATAAATCTCAACAGTATCAAATAGTAAATTCTGGTGAAATATCTGGTCATAGTCTGATATAAAGGCCAGCACACCAACAAAAATAAATAATCTGAAAACAATGAAAATCTGTGGCATAACACAGCCACTTGAGTTCACCAAAGATTTGACCTCATCAATCTTTTCAGCAAAAAGCTGCTCAAAGTGTGGAAAACAAACACAGTAGAGCTAATATCATTAGCTGCCCCTCTCAATCTCATAACAAACTGCTTGGGGCAGCATGAGCCTTTCCCCAATGGTCCTCTATTTTCCGTGTTACTTTAAATCAATGGAAAATCATCTTATATCTGTCAGTGACTTTGTTACAATTCCTTGGTCATAGATGCAGAAGCTAAAGATTATATAAGATGTGTGAAAAAGGGAGGGATTTGCTTCATTTGTCCCTGTGTAGGAGCTACCACTGTGTTCAGCTTTATAGTACTTCTAACTAAGCTTTTCTTTTTATTATTCTCATAGCATATTATATAATATATATTATAGTATATATTATTATATTATATATCAATTATCCAGCCATTATGGTTGCTCAAGCCGGTCGAGGCCGGGTTACCAGCGACCGCCACAGGTATTGTTAGTCAACAGGGTTCAAGGGTGGAAAAGGAGAGGAGGAAGGTGATGTCTACAGAGACAGCAGGGAGAGTGAGGTTTGGTTGGTACTATGATTGGTAAAGGGAGAGAGGTGGCTGATATGATGAAGAGGAGAAAGGTATGTTGTGTGTTCAGGAGACCAAGTGGAAAGGAGTAAGACCAGAACATTGGAGGTAGGTTTAGGGTACAGGTGGAGAGACTGTGGCATTGAGTAAAAGACAGGAGGTGGAGCTGGAGGTAGCAGAGCTGAAGATGTTCAGGTTTTCGTTGGGAGTGACGAGGATGGACAGGATTAGAAACAAGTTTATTAGAGGGACCGTGCATGTAGGATATTTGAGGGAGGTAAAATTGAGACATTTTGACCATATGCAGAGGAGGACATGGGGTATATCGGTAAAATGCTGAGGATGGAGCCATCAGAAAGTAGAAAATGAGGAAGACCAAGAGAAGGTTTATAGATGTGGTGAGGGAAAACATGCAGGTAGTTGGTTTGAAAGAGCAGATGTAGAGGACAGGGCAGTATGAAGACAATTGATCCTCTGTGGCAAACCCCTAATGGGAGCAGACGAAAGAAGAAGAACACTATTATATATTAATCACTTCTTACTTGTTTCGATCAAGTCATATGGCATTTTACCAAAACCTCAACAGAACATATGTCTATTCAGCATTTAGCAAAGTGACGCACGCAAGGCAGTAGTCCAAACTGTATACCAGGTCGTATGCTCAGAGTATATACTGGTCAACTGGCGCAGTTCTTTACTGACATTTTTAATCTGTCACTGGCAAAAGTTATGGTTTCCACATGCCTGAAGACTACAACCATTATACCAGTGCCTAAGCATTTAGCTGCAGAATGCCTGAATGATTTTGCCCAGTTGCACCACCCCTACCACCCTTTTATGAAGTGCTTTGAGAAACTGGTTCTGAATGACCTTACTGCAGGCCTACCACCTCCACTGGGCCCAAACCAGTTTGCCAAACAGGTCGACAGAGGATGCAGTTATATATATATATATACATACAACTATATATATACAGTGCCCTCCACAATTATTGGCACCCCTGTTTAAGATGTGGTCGTGGACTTCTAAAAATTCTCCTTTTTTTTAAAACAACATAGAACCCAAATGCAAAAAAAGAGAAAAATCCAACCTTTCATTTAAGTACATAACTTTGGTGGTAAAAAAAATCATACATTAGAAAAAAATAAAACTTGAAATCATGTGTCCCCAATTATTGGCACCCCTAACAATTCCTCTGAAAAATTTAATTGTTTTTTTTTTTTTATTATATATTTTCTGTAGTTGCTAAGGTTGGTCAGGGTATCTAGGGACTTTTAATTAGTAATCATGATTTCCTGTTTCCCTGGGGTATAAATATGACGTGACACAGAGGCCTAATTCTCTTACCCATTTGTCAACATGGCAAAGACAAGAGAACACACCATTCAAGTAAGGCAGATGTGTGTCGACCTTCATAAATCAGGCAATGGCTACAAGAAAATAGCCACTCGCCTTAACTTGCCGGTATCTACAGTCAGAGGAATCATTAAGAAGTTTAAAACAACTGGAACAGTGACAAACAAGGCTGGAAGAGGTCCCAAGTTTATCTTGCCACAATGCACAGTGAGGAGGATGGTAGAGAAGTAAAAAATTTCCCAAGCTCACCGTACAGAATTGCATCAAGAGTGCATCTTGGGGTCACAGAGTCTCCAAAACAACCATCAGACGCTCTCTACATGCCAACAAGCTGTTTGGGAGGCATGCAAGGAAAAAGCCTTTCTCACTAACACTCACAAACGTAAACGTTGGATTGCTAAGCGTATGGACTTTAACTGGGATCGTGTGCTTTGGTCAGATGAGACTAAGATTGACTTTTTGGCAACAAACACTCTAAGTGGGTCTGCGAATGAGTATGCCGAAAAGCACTTCATGCCCACCGTGAAGTATGGTGGAGGATCTGTGATGCTGTGGGCCTGTTTCTCTTCCAAAGCCCTGGGAACCTTGTTAGGGTGCATGGCATTATGAACGCTTGAAGTACCAGGATATTTTAAATAAAAACCTGATGGCCTCTGCCAGAAAGCTGAGATGGGTCGTCATTGGGTCTTTCAGCAGGATAATGATCCAAAACATGTGGCAAAATCTACACCAAAGTGGTTCAGCAGTCACAAACTCAAGGTCCTCCCATGGCCATCTCAGTCCCCAGACCTCAACCCAATCGAAAACCTGTGGGGCAAGCTAAAGAGAAGAGTGCATAAGAGAGGACCCAGGACACTGGATGATCTAGATAGATTGTGCAAAGAAGAATGGTCAAAAATCCCTCTCTCTGTGTTCTCCGATCTTGTGAAATGTTATAGGAGGAGATAAGTGCTGTCTTGTTGGCAAAAGGAGGTTGTACAAAGTATTAACATCAGGGGTGCCAATAATTGTGGCACACATGATTTCAAGTTTTGTTTTTTTTTCTAAATGTGTGATTTTTTACCACCAAAGTAATGTACTTATATAAAAGGTTGGATTTTTCTCTTTTTTTGCATTTGGTTCTATGTTGGTTTAAAAAAAAAAGGAGAATTTTTTTAAGTCCACGACCACATCTTAAACAGGGGTGCCATAATTGTGGAGGGCACTGTATATATATATATATATATATATATATATATATATATATATATTATATATATATATATATATTATATATATATATATATATATACAGTGGGGAAAATAAGTATTTGAACACCCTGCTAGATTGCAAGTTCTCCCACTTAGAAATCATGGAGGGTCTGAAAATTGTCATCGTAGGTGCATGTCCACTGTGAGAGACATAATCTAAAAAAAAATCCAGAAATCACAATGTAATGATTTTTAACTATTATTTGTATGATACAGCTGCAAATAAGTATTTGAACACCTGTCTATCAGCTAGAATTCTGACCCTCAAAGACCTGTTAGTCTGCCTTTAAAATGTCACCTCCACTACATTTATTATCTTAAATTAGATGCACCTGTTTAAGGTCCTTAGCTGCAGAAAGACACCTGTACCCCTACAATCAGTAAGAATCCAACTACTAACATGCCCAAGACCAAAGAGCTGTCCAAAGACACTAGAGACAAAATTGTACACCTCCACAAGGCTGGAAAGGGCTACGGGGAAATTGCCAAGCAACTTGGTGAAAAAAAAGGTCCACTTTTGGAGCAATCATTAGAAAATGGAAGAAACTAAACATGACTGTCAATCTCCCTCGGACTGGGGCTCCATGCAAGATCTCACCTCATGGGGTCTTAATGATCCTAAGGAAGGTGAGAATTCAGCCAGAACTACACGGGAGGAGCTGGTCAATGACCTGAAAGAGCTGGGACCACCGTTTCCAAGGTTACTGTTGGTAATATACTTAGACGTCATGGTTTGAAATCATGAATGGCACGGAAGGTTCCCTGCTTAAACCAGCACATGTCCAGGCACGTCTTAAGTTTGCAATGACCATTTGATGATCCAGAGGAGTCATGGAGAAAGTCATTTGGTCAGATTAGACCAAATAGAACTTTTGGGTCATAATTCTCTAAACGTGTTTGGAGGAAGAAGAATGATAAGTACCATCCAAGAACCCATCCCTACTGTGAAGCATGGGGGTGGTAGCATCATGCTTTGGGGTGTTTTTCTGCACATGGGACAGGGCGACTGCACTGTATTAAGGAGAGGATGACCGGGGCCATGTATGCGAGATTTTGGGAAACAACCTCCTTCCTCAGTTAGAGCATTGAAGATGGGTCGAGCTGGGTCTTCCAAAATGACAATGACCCGAAGCACACAGCCAGGATAACCAGTGGCTCTGTAAGAAGCATATCATGGTTCTGCATGGCCTAGCCAGTCTCCAGACCTAAACCCATAGAGAAGCTTTAGAGGGAGCTCAAACTCCGTGTTTCTCAGCGACAGGCAAGAAACCTGACTGATCTAGACAAGATCTGTGTGGAGGAGTGGGCCAAAATCCCTCCTGCAGTGTGTGCAAACCTGGTGAAAAACTACAGGAACGTTTGACCTCTGTAATTGAAACAAAGGCTACTGTACCAAATATTAACATTGACTTTCTCAGGTGTTCAAATACTTATTTGCAGCTGTATCATACAAATAAATAGTTAAAAAATCATACATTGTGATATCTGGATTTTTCTTTTTTAGATATGTCTCACACAGTGGACATGCACTACGACAATTTCAGACCTCCATGATTCTAAGTGGGAAAACTTGCAAAATAGCAGGGTGTTCAAATACTTATTTTCCTCACTGTATATATATATATATAATATATATATATAATATATATATATATATATATATATTAATAATATATATATATACAGATGCACATTTTCCACAATTTCTTTACGAACTTTTTATGAACAAACCTGTCTTTAAATTTGTTCAAAGTCTTTTTTAGATGAGTATAAATATATACCATATTACTTTCACTTGAATGAAGAGCTATTACATTTATTTGAAATTGAATGTGTTCATTTTTATTTCAAGATACGGTCTATTATTGTGACGGAGTATCATAAAAAGGTCTGAGCACCATGGAATATAGTATATATACATTAATTTTTTTTTTCTCTAATGGAATCTGCGAGTGATGTTCCTTTTACATCTTCCATCGCTCACTTTCAGTGAAACGACAACTGACCTTTTTTAAAGCCAATACCCTATTAGCATGAGTCATTCACATGTGAGCTGTGCAGCTGTAATTACCGCAATTTGGAATAATTAGCCCCTGTGGCATTTGAGGAATTCTGCAACAGAACAGCTGTATGGCTTAATGTGACCTATTGATTTTTTTTATTGTGAAAAACGGACCCTGTTAACAGTTTCTAATGCAGCTGTGTTAAAGGTTGTTTCAATCAATAATAATAGGAAAAAATGATCTGCCAATACATGTTAATTTCATGTTCATGAGGGAGTGATTTGAATGTTTTGTAATAAGATTAAACTTAGATTTGGCCTCAATTGATTTGGACACAACACGGTGTAATGTTTAATATCAAATTGATCTTTCACATGAACACATTTAAGCTTAAGTGCATTTTGCCCTTTATCCAGTGCTATTAATTTAATCTGAATCAACAATGCAACGTTCATTGACATGTTAACATTTAGCAGGTAAACAGGAGTGGGGATGGATTAATATGTACGGTTCATGCAAGCAAAATCAATCAATCGATAAATCAAACAATAAGTGATCCGAGAACATTTTGCTCTTGCCGAATTTGTGTATGCGATGACACACCAACCTACAATTTCTACTGACCACAAGCTGAAACAAACACATTTACAGCATGAACAGTTTAAAAGAAATATCACACTACGTTTCAAAATTAAATGGTATTTATTTGTATTCATTATCTTTTCTGTGAAACCAGAAGCAGAAAATATGTCTACAAATGTTCCGGAATTCTAACTTCTGGTTTGCTCACTCTATTACACACTGGTTATAAACACGTTTTGATTGTATTTCTGTGATCGTACAATCACTGACCAGTGGGAGACAGTAACGAAGTAAATGTAATTCTTTACTGTACTTTAGTAGTTTTTGTGTATCTGTAATTTACTCAAGTATTTCTTTTACCTATACTTTTACTTATAAACTTACTTATCAAACTTTTTACTCAACTACATTTCGCAAAATCAGTCATTCCTTTCTTCATGAGTGGATAAAAAATTGGCCACCAATCAGGTTAACGCACGCGTTCTATTTTAAACTGAGTGATTTAGACTTTGGCGAAACGGGCTGCCGCCATAGGCATTATCTCTTTTTTTTCCATAATTATATCATATCACAGTGAATGAACCTTGTCGGGACTCTTGCACCCATCGCCCTTAGGAGTTTCCTCACTCATACTCTCAGAAAGGAGAGGCGGGATTTGGGTGACATCACGTCATTAAGGAGAGATGAATCCAAATTACTATAATGGATGACAAAAAA
>JBCEWE010001383.1:25000-29002 GCA_039877035.1 Silurus lanzhouensis | reverse complement strand
TTTTTTTTTTACATTTCTCTTGTCTCACACAGTTTCTCTGGCAGTTCGTAAAGAAATGTCTCCTCGGTGCCGGGAATTTGCACCCGCGGATTTGCGTCGAAAAAAAAAACACACACATCTCTCGCTGTCATGTAGAAGCTCCCCGATCCTGCAGGTGGCGCTGCAATCGGTTCATTGCCTTTTCCAGGAAAAGCTGAGCCAATTACTCAGAATGAATGTGTGTCAGAAAGCTGAAATATACCACCTGACCGAAAGTATTGGGACACCTGACTATTCCGTACACCATATGTGGTTCTTCATCAAACTGTGAGCACAATGTTGAGACACACCACTGTACAGGACGTCTTTATACTTAAACTTGTAGAGCCAAACTTCCAGCATGACATTAACCCCTTGCTCAGGTGTCCACAAACTTCTGGCCATATAGCATAGAAACCCCCCCCCCCTCCCCCGATGGAGAGAGATGTGCTCTTCCAGAACGTGTGATATTTAATTTGATATTATTTTTTAATAATTGGTTATTAGTTTGGTGTAAAAGCAGCGTGTGGAGCTGCGAGTTGCCGCTCTGACATTTGAACTGGGATTATTGTTCATAAAGTTCAGAGCTGAAGAGGGAATTTAATGGCCTTTATATTACTGCACAAACACACACACACACACACACACACACACAGGTGGGTTTTACTGGTACATCTCACTCTAAACTCGTCACTGAGGTGCACTAACTCCTACAACCTACTTTTCATGTACATTCAGAGCAGTTCACGTGACGGGAAAAGATCCGAGTTCAGGGAAGAAACGCGTCCGGGCGGAAAAGTCAGGTGTCCCAATACTTCTGGCCACACAGTGTATCTTTTTGTGTCTTTTATTAGTCAGATTTTTTTTTTGTAACGAATCTGATACCAGCATCAAACCTGCTTTCTGACACTTATAATTAGAGAAAAACTGTTTTTGTAGATTTTGTAGAAATTGTTATTTTATTTCAATGTATTTTGTTCATATTTATTTATTTGTCTGTTTTTTTTTTTTTATTATAATAATAATTTAATAATAATAATTCGTTACATTTATATAGCGCTTTTCTGCAGCACTCAAAGCGCTTTACATATGAAAGGGGGGATTCTCCTCAACCACCACCAATGTGCAGCATCCACCTGGATGATGCGACGGCAGCCATATTGCGCCAGAACGCCCACCACACACCAGCATATTAGTGGAGAGGAGATAGAGTGATATAGCCAATTAATATGAGGGGATGATTAGTAGGCCAGCGGGCAAGTTCGGCCAGGATGCCGGGGCACACCCCTACTCGTTTTCGAAAGACATCCTGGGATTTTTTAATGACCACAGAGAGTCAGGACCTCGGTTTAACGTCTCATCCGAAGGACGGTGTTTTTTTTTTTTTTTTTTTTACAGTATAGTGTCCCCGTCACTATACTGGGGTGTTAGGACCCACACAGACCACAGGGTGAGCACCCCCTGCTGGTCTCACTAACACCTCTACCAGCAGCAACCTGGTTTTTCCCAGGTGGTCTCCCATCCAAGTACTGGCCAGGCTCAACCCTGCTTAGCTTCAGTGGGCAAGCTGTCTTGGGCTACAGGGTGATCTGGCTGCTGTGTGTTTTTTGGTTTACAGGTTTGTTTTTTAATATTTGTTCAGGACAGCAGATGAAACACCCTGTGTGTAGCATGCTAGCTGTGTGTGTGTGTGTGTGTGTGTGTGTGTGTGTGTGTGTGTGTGTGTGTGTGTTATGTGAATGTGGAAAGCCCATGGTCTGAGGTGTTTAAAGTGTTTATATATAAGTGTATGGAATATTTAGTGTTCTTTCTCTCTGTCTCTCTCTCTCTCTATCTCCAGATCTGCCTTCCAGTCCTGTAGGTCGATTCTCCTTCCGTCCTCTTCCTCCTCCTCCTCCTCCTCCTCATGCATGTGTGTGTTCTCCCACATCCGGCGTTCCAGAACCCATCCAGAGGAACACGCTTCCGACAAGGAACCACCAGACGGAGAACAAAACGCAGCAGGACAAAACACACAACACCTGGGCTCTGAACAGCAACATCCCACTGGAGACCAGGTCAGTAACACACACACACACACACACACACACACACACACACACACACACACACACACACACACTCATTCTGTATGGAGAGGCTGGTGTGGGGTGTGTGTGTGGGGGGGTGGGGGGGCGGGGTTGGATTGATGGAGGGATCGGCAATTCTCTCCTGAGCTAAAAGGAGAAATGGAGAAATAAATAAAAGATGAGAGGAAGAAATCTTTGTATTGAAAGGAAATGAAGCTGCCAGATTTTGGACACGCATGCACACACACACACACACACACCACACACACACACACACACACACACACAGGCATGCACATCAATCTTAGAAAAGAATCTAAATCATTGTGTATTGTGTGTGTGTGTGTGTGTGTGTGTGTGTGTGTGTGTGTGTGTGTGTGTGTGTGTGTTTAAGTGACGTCCCAGTATCTGTGAGTGATTGTGTAAATGAATGAAAGCTGGCAGAAACCGTCGCCTCCTGTCACAGGCCAGTTGTTAACCACTAAGTGTGTGTGTGTGTGTGTGTGTGTTCCAGCTGCAGCATGTATTTGCGTTGTGTGTGGAAGCAGAAGTGGTATTTTATACAGCAGTGGTGTGTGTGTGTGTGTGTGTGTGTGTGTGTGTGTGTGTGTGTGTGTGTGTGTGTGTGTGAACATTAGTTTAGAACATGAAAAAATGACAGCATTCTAATGATATGAATGAGGTAATGCTCCTTGGCTATAACTGACACAAAAGCCACGCCTCTTTTATATCACTGTAACTAACACAAAGACCACGCCTCTTTTTATATGATTTACACAAAAGTTAACACACATACACACACTCACACACAAAAAACACACCTCTCTCACTGCACCTAACACAAAAACCACACCTATTTTTTTTTATCTCTCAACAATTACACATGACATTTCTCCTGCTTTCTGCTGATAAATCTGACCAATCACAGCATTTCTTGCACCTGATTCCACCTCTGTGTGACTCCGCCTCTGTGTGACTCCGCCTCTGTGTGACTCCACCAGTGACTTTGTGTCTTCATTTTTGCTGACACATCAAAGACTGTTCTAAATGAACTTTCTCAATTAATCCTGGATCAATGCAGCAAAATTACACACTTGCACCCACACACACACACACACACACACACACACACACACACACACCTTATCAGCATAATTCATCAGCTTCATTCGATGCAGCGCGTCCATACTTTTTCTCATCACTGTCAGTCATAACGCTCGGACACGTCGGCCTCATCGGCACAAATCTGCTCGGATCGATTCTCACCGTTGTTTTTCTCAATGCCTTCATCGATTCCTGAATCCTGACTTTCAAACATCAGACTTAATCTTTTTGTTTTTTCTTGGGACCATCACTTCTTCATCGTCGCTTCATTCATTTTGTTCGCGAAGGTTCTTTGAAGAAGCTTGAGAAGAACCAGACTTCCAACCATACATTGCCTTTTTCTTCATTTTGCTCACTTCTCTCTGGACAAAAAGTGTAATGTGTGAATTCATGTTCATTTTCTTTTTATTATTATTATTATCTGGATTTAATGGAGGTCATTGGAGGTCATCAGTAGTGCATAGTGAACTTAATATTAACTAGTCGATGTCTAAAATAACTGCTGACTCATTTTTTTTCCAGCATTCAGGAAGTGTAGTATTTCTACAGATTGCAGTCCGGGTCACGGCACCAAGCTTTTTTTATATTGAGAAATACTACAACTTTATTCTTGTATTTATATTACTTTAATATTGTCCAAATATTTGTACTTTATTCTCGTAATTTTCCAAAATTCCAAAGCAAATAAATAAAACAAAGAAGAAAAATCAGAAAAAGTTAACCAAAAAATATATATATAGCAAACAGATGAGTAAAATAATTTCAAGAATAAAATGTTTAATAAATTAAAAATACAAATTTATTATTTTAG
>JBCEWE010001383.1:15000-20000 GCA_039877035.1 Silurus lanzhouensis | reverse complement strand
GAGTCCTCCACTTCCTCCTCCATCACACTCCTCCTCAGAGTCCTCCACTTCCTCCTCCTCCATCACACTCCTCCTCAGAGTCCTCCACTTCCTCCTCCTCCATCACACCCCTCCTCAGAGTCCTCCACTTCCTCCTCCTCCATCACACTCCTCCTCAGAGTCCTCCACTTCCTCCTCCTCCATCACACTCCTCCTCAGAGTCCTCCACTTCCTCCTCCATCACACTCCTCCTCAGAGTCCTCCACTTCCTCCTCCATCACACCCCTCCTCAGAGTCCTCCACTTGGTGGGTGGATGGATGGATGGATGGATAAAATTATAGATGGTTAAAATGAAGGATGGAAGGATGATAGATAGACAGATGAAGTTGGATGTTCTGGTGATTGATCTCGATCTCTTGCTCGTTTTCTCGCTACTGATATGCAAAAAATCCGGTAAACTGTATTGCATCACCAGGCCACGCCCTCACACACACACACACACACACACACACACACACACACACACACACACACACACACACACACACACATATACACACACACACACTGAGTTTGTGTCCTGTTGTGTAAACACTCAGGTTTGGCTGGATACAGGACACACTGCATGTACAGAACTGAGGGCTGAAGCTTCATCTGTATTCATCTTCATTTACTTTCTGCTCGTCTGCGAGAACGACGAAAAGCTTTAGCATATAAATCATGATTTTCATTTCGCAGCCTTTCCTCCGATTTCCCTCTCTCTCCCTCTTTCTCTCTCTCTTACTCTCTTTCTCTCTCCCTCTTTCTCTTACTCTCTTTCTCT
This sequence comes from Silurus lanzhouensis, assembly GCA_039877035.1. Lineage (NCBI taxonomy): Eukaryota > Metazoa > Chordata > Actinopteri > Siluriformes > Siluridae > Silurus > Silurus lanzhouensis. Next base: position 19,197 of record JBCEWE010001383.1, on the reverse strand, counting down.
CTCCCTCTCTCTCCTTCTCTCTCTCTCTCCCTCTCTCTCTCTCTCTCTCTCTCTCTCTCTCTCTCTCTCTCTCTCTCCCTCTCTCTCTCTCTCCATCTCTCTCTCTTCCTCTCTCTCTCTCCATCTCTCTCTCTTCCTCTCTCTCCCTCTCTCTCCCTCTCTCTCTCTCCCTCTCTCTCTCTCTTTCTCTCTCCCTCTTTCTCTCTCTCTTACTCTCTTTCTCTCTCCCTCTCCCTCTCTCTCCTTCTCTCTCTCCCTCTCTCTCTCTCTCTCTCTCTCTCCCTCTCTCTCTCCATCTTTCTCTCTCCCTCTCTCTCCCTCTCTCTCCCTCTCTCTCTCTCTCTCTCTCTCTCTCTCTCTCTCTCTCTCTCTCTCTCTCTCTCTGAAAGACGGTATTAACTGAACTCACACTGTGAAAAACTCCATTATGGAGATGAATATTTATGAACAAAAGGATGAGAGGGAGAGCAAGAGGAAAGAGTAAATATTCCCCAAGGCCATTCTGAGGTTAATGGTGTTAAACTTTTGTTGAGCCAAGTCACTTGTGTGTGTGTGTGTGTGTGTGTGTGTGTGTGTGTGTGTGTGTGTGTGTGTGTGTGTGTGTGTGTGTGTGTGTAAGTGTGTTTAATTTAAACACAAGAAAATCCAGCACACTCCATTTAAACAGTTGTCCACTCATGCTTTCGTTTGAAAAAAAAAAAGAGAAAAGAACGAGTGAGATGCAGCAGAAGAATAATGATGCGTTTCGCTCCGTCTTGTTCGGGCAAAACTTTCCGGAACGAACATTTGAAGGAAGTGCTGTTAATAACGTCCGAGGTCAGAGGTCAGACGGCGCTGTTTTATTTCAGACGTCTGATTACGAGGCTTCGTTGCGGCGAGCGAGCGGGTGGTGGTGGAGGGGGAAGGCAGGGTGCTTTGGGGTGGGCAGACGGGGGGGCGAGGTTGAGACGGAGTGTTGTTGTGATAATAAGTCTAACACTTCGCCTCCGTAAGGTGAGGAATGGAAACACAGCCAGGGGGCAGGCAGGGAGACGGTGAGATGAAATTATTCATGTGTGATTGATGAGAACGCAAATGCAGAAGTTGGTAAACTTGAGTCGAGTATTGAACTTGAGCTGACTCCAGAATGGATTTGTATCTAATCTAGCAGCTCTGCAGAGCTCATAATCATATCCAGGTCTCTGAAAGATCATCCTGTTTCCTGGGGAGGTACAAGGTTCCTGGGTAAACAGACGCATGAGTAGGTTTTTGTTTCAGAGCTGGAGAACATTCTGTTTCTAAGTTTCTAAACAGGTCTCAGGGTAGACATGAGGTTTTCTGGGAAGTGTTTATCGGAGGCAGGGTACTTAGTAGGCACTTGGTTCCTGGTTTCCTGATCAGGTATGGATTCTTGGTTGTGGCTTGGAGGTTTTCTGGAGGCACCTGAGAAGGTCTAGTATTTCCAGGAAGGTACAAACCAGGGACCAGTTGGTTTCCAGTGCCAGTTCCTGATGGAGCCCATGGTATACATGAGAAGGTTTGTTTCTGGCGGACAGTGTACTGGTACCAATACAAGGTACTGTTTGCTCAAGAGATTTTGTGATTGGAGTGGGGTTTCTGTGGGACAGGGTATGAGTGAGACGTGGGATTTCAGGGTAATGATAGATGGAGGCAGGTTTAGTGTTCCAAGAGTGTCACATGGTTTCTAGGTGCGTTTTGGCTTCCAGATAAAGCATGGTTTTTGAGGGTAAGGGGCGAGTCACATGCCTTCTCAGGGGGCATAAGGTTTCTTGAAAACACTGAGGTTCCTGGGAGCCATATACCCATTGGTACATTGGTTTTAAAATAAATAATGTTTGCTGGGTTCTGAGAGCACTCAGAGCCCCTCAGATGAAGGTTCAGAGGTAGACACGTGGTTCCTGAGTAGACTTTCAGATGAGGCAGTTAATTTTGGGGTGGCGATAGTCACAAGGTAGGAACAAAGTTTCTAAAAGGGAACGAGGCTCCTTAGAGGCAGAAACTTGTAACCAAACCTGGTTCCTATGATGCAGATGCTTGTTTTTCAGGGAGGTTTGGAGGAAGGCTCCACGAGAGTCACACGGGTTTCTGGTTGGGTTTTGGCTTTCAGATAAAGCATGGTTTTTGAGGGTAGTTGGCTAGTCACATGCCTTTTCATGGGGCAAAAGGTTCCTGGGAGGCAGATACCCATAGATACACTTGGCTTAATATAAATAAGATTTGCTGGTTCTGAGCACACACAAAGCCTCTGAGATGAAGGTTCAGAGTTAGACACATGGTTCCTGAGTAGGTGAAGGCTTTCAGAAAGGGTACTTGAGTTTTTGGGAGAGTCACAAGGTTCCTGGGCGGAAACTTGTAATGGAACATTTCTTGGAGGACCTGCTTGGGCATTCGGTTTCTGGATAACTATTGGTCTCCAGAGAAGTCACGTGGTTATTTTTGCAGCAGCAACGTGGTGTAAGTGAACTTTCTCAGCTATGAGTGATGTTTAGTGGCAGAATGTTATTTGGTCAGATGTTTGAGCTGTTAAAGTCCAGAGAAAAGTGTAGTTAATAATGTGCCTGAGGGTCAAAGATCCTGCGCTAATGATGTTCCTGCTACGAGATGTTCTCATTAAAACTCCATTTGCTCTTTCATGAGACTGCGTCGTTCCGAACCTCTTCTAATAGCGTATTAGGGCCGAGTCCTGGGGAAAACCTGTGGCGGTGCTGTGATTCAAACGCGCGATGTTGGAGTGAGGAATCTCGGCCTGGCGTTGTTTCACCACCATAAATGAAGAAGTTACAATTTTGTAATTTTGTCGCACACTTTATCTTTTAATGAGCTCTCGTGTAGAAGCTTCAGTTATTAACCTTGAGGGAGGCAGGAGAACATTTTACAGCACACTACAACTGTGTGTGTGTGTGTGTGTGTGTGTGTGTGTGTGTGTGTGTGTGTGTGTGTGTGTGTGTGTGTGTGTAAGACTGTGAGGTGCATGTGCTTCCATTTATGCTTTAATTAAGGAGCGGTCTCTGTAGAGAGCAAACGGCGATCAGAATGTGTGTGTGTGTGTGTGTGTGTGTGTGTGTGTGTGTGTGTGTGTGAGACACCTCTAAGCCATTCAGGTGTTTAATGACCAGGCGTGCACTGTCCCATAATTAGGCGTGTGTTTGTGTGAGAGAAAGACATTTACTACAGACCTTACATAATCTGTGCAATAAAACTGCCCAATAAACAGGAGTAACATATGCACACACACACACACACACACACACACTGACACCAATTCTGTCCCTGTAGAACGGCATATAATTTATACTTTTGATAGCAGTAACGCATTCCTCTTTCATGTGTCACACATCAAATATAAATCAAACTTGTGTGTGTGTGTGTGTGTGTGTGTGTGTGTGTGTGTGTGTCTGAATGTGTGTGTGTCTGAATGTGTGTGTGTCTGAATGTGTGTGTTTAAGAGATGAAAACACACCCTGAGGGTGAGAATGCCTTATGAGTTGAGAGACATGACAAAGAAAGATATGTATAGTGTAGATTTCTCTCTCTCTCTCACACACACACACACACACACACACACACACACACACACACACACACACACACACACACACACAGAGTGAATGCTACGTAAGTAGAAAAATAAATAAACTGAAGTAAAAAGAAGTCAAAACCCAGAGGAAGAAAGCGAGTTTAAAGTGAGAAGATTCTCATCAATCTTCTGATGGCCACTCTGTGGAGAGGAACGCTGATCTGAGGAGGTTCCTGGAGGTTATGTGAGCTTTTTTTCTTCAGGATAAGCCCAAATAAATTTCGGGGTCAGGAAATGTTCCTGGTTACTGGAGGGATTTTTCTTTCTGAAGTTTTGTATTTTCTGAGGAGAATGATGGTGCCGCTCCTCCACTGCTCCACATCACCTCTTTTTCTTCATGGCTGCTACAGAGGAAACCTTTTCAGAACATTCAGTGCTTGGACCAGTTCTCTTTCCACAATACTTTCAAGTAAAATAAAGATTTATTTTCCATGGGTTGGAAGTGTGTGGAAGATCTTCTGCTATAGAGCTCCAAGTCTTTTGAACACCTTTGGGATGAATGTGAATGCTGATTGCACCCTGGGAACCTTCTCACCTTCTCACCTACATCACTACCTGATTTTAATAATACCTTTGTAGCTGAATGAATGTCCATAAAATCTAGTGGAACATCTTCCCAG
>JBCEWE010001383.1:5000-10000 GCA_039877035.1 Silurus lanzhouensis | reverse complement strand
GACAGAGGGATAAAAATACTCAGATATCTTCTCTGGTGTCTTCTACGTCTGCTCCGTCTCAATCTGCTGCAGGATTTCAGCCCTGACGTCACCTGACCAGGCTTTATTCACGCTGAGGACGAGTGCTAACCCTAAGTATGGGAAAGAATAGATTGAGAATTTAGCATTGTCTTAATATATCTTGGTCATTCGACATTCTCGATATTTCTACCTAATTTTTCCAGACCATGCTAGATTAAAAAATTAAGACAGCTCTACAGCATTTTCATTTTGTGTCAATATCTGCCATTCTAGATCTATCCAGCTCCGTATATATAGTAGGAAATATCACTAAGTGACCAGGTGTTATCGGTTCAAAGCATTCAACTTCATTCTAGATCATTTTTGCTAATGTTAGGTCATGCTAAACTATTCTAGGTCACTGAAAGCCAATTTTGTTTACACTCTAGATCTAGAAATCCGGTCATTTTCTAAAATAAAACATCGTTCAGAATCAGATAATAAATAAAACTAAAATAATGTAAGTTATGTATTCTTTCTGTGCGGCCCGGTACCAATTGACCCACGGACCACTGCTCTAGATCATTTAAAATGTATTAAGGTCATTTAAGATAATTCTCCCTTTCAGTATTTCTGCTTAGTTACGGACAAACGTGAATACATCCGTTCATTTTAGGTGTTTCTGAGGTTATTCAGTATCATTGTATTTCATTCTAACAAAGCAAAAATAATGACACAACGAATGGTCCAGAATGAACTAGATACATGTGGAACGATGCACAATGGTCTAAAATAGCCTGGAAAGCTATAGAAAGACTTAGTATGACCTGGAATTGTAAAATCTGTCTAGAATGGATTTAAATAAAAAAATTAACGATTAAACCTGGTCACTTTCTGATGCATTATCTTATATACTGGTATATATGTTTCGGGCTATTCTACATAATTGTGGATCGTTCTGCATGTATTGAGTTAATTCTAGACCATTCTTCATGCCATTATTCCTGCTTTGTTCTACAGTATTCTACATATACACAATAAATCCAACATCACATTTGGTTATCATTGTATTTCATTCTAGATATAGTATATCAGTATATAAGTAGAAAATATCAAATGATCAGGAGCTGTCAGTCTAAACATTTAGACTGAAGTCTAGATAAATCTGGCTAATCTCATCTTATGCTAAACTATTTTAGATCACTGTAAAGTACTTTAGATCATTGCTATTACTGCATTCTTTGATATTCTAGAGAGTTCTTTACTTAACCAGGTTGTTCTAGACCACTGTTCTCATCGGTATTTCTGTTTTGTTCTAGACCAGTCCAGATTAAATAATAAATAAAAAAATACACATACATCTGTTTTTGTTGAATGTATGTCTGTTGTAGGTTTTTCTAGATACAAACCAGTTCCCTTTGTAAAGTAAAAGATATCAGAAATCTTGCAGGTGAAGGTTTTTTTTATTTCTTCATTCTGAAGATCAACTCGAGTGGATCTGTGTTAAGCTTTGAAGGTCCTCCGATCACTGTTGCGTTTTTAATCAGGTCCTAATGTTCTGGGGGTTTCTGAGCACAGTTGCCCTGATACCCTACTGTGGTAGAGCTCTGAATCTGGCTCTGGAGTCGGTCAGCTGGTAATGTTTAGGTTTTTCGGTTGGTTTATTTGCCTAAAAATGTGTAAAATGTTCATTCTTGTGCATTATATAATGAAGCTTTACTTTTTTCTGGAATCACTTTCGGGACTTAAGCTAATTGCACGATTCAATAACGTTCTCGCAGTTTCTCCCCCCGAGCTCTCAGACTCCGATATACATCTAACGTCTTCCTCGCGCCAGAAATCACGAGATCGGATCAGACATTTGTTCATTCTGATGAAATATCTAATTCTGCCGGATTTTCGCTCTTTAATGAGATTTCCGAGCACAAATTTGTGTTACAGTCTTGATGTTGATGTTGTTTGGATTCTGTGGGTTTTTCTCTGCATTGTGCTCCGTAAATTGAACTTTTTCAGAGCTTTGTGTGCGGCTGATCCTTTGAATTTGATTTGAAGTGTTTGTGTCCTTCGGCTGCTTTGTCATTTCTTGTTTTTTTTTTCTTCTTCTTCTCTCGACCTTTAAAGTCAGAAAGAAGAAAGGAGGCCGTTAGGCTTCGAAAACATCTCATTCGACTCCCTTTTTTTTTAGAGCTTTGAGGCCGGGTGTGAGTGCGTAGACTGTTGCCGTGGTGATGCGATGAGGAATAAATTACGTTTTTCATGTGTATGGTCAAAATGCAGATTCTTTGGTGAATATTGCAACATGATAACCGTCTCGAGAAAGTCGCGTGTTTGAGACAAAAACTATTATTTTGGCTTTTTTTTTTCCTAAGAAAAAATGCTGGTTCACATTCCAGAAGAAGATCATTATCACTTTTTGTAAATCTAAGACACTGACAGAAATAGTATGGGTTTGGGGGAATATTGTAGGAATATTTTTATCACTGTAAATAATTTTAGATCAATATAATAATAATAATAATAATAATAATAACAATAAAATATGAATGAACAGAATATACAGAGAACAAATAAGCAGATTTGTTTGTAGACACCTGAACAAAGTTCCTTATTTCACACTGAGTCTCCATTTACTGTTATAACAAACTCCACTCTTCTGGGAAGATGTTGCACTACATTTTGTGAAGATTCATTCAGCTTCAGGGGTGTCTAAATACTTTTGACTATGGCTAGAATGATTTGATGCACATTTTCCTAAAAAGAAATGAAGATGCTCATCATTCAAGTCATACTTATTAAAATAGCACAACAATAAAAATAGCCTTAAAATCAGTTTGATGCTGATCAGGTAATCAGTGCAGTAGATTATGTAAATGCCTCAACTGAAGCATCAGCCTGGATTATTTCTAGATACTCAAGATCACTTTGAACAATTATATGCCGTTCTCAGTAGAACAAGGTCGCTTTAGGTATATTTTGCATCGTTCTAGAGCGTTCTGTTTTATGGTCATTCTCTATAATTCTGGGTCGTTTAAACTGTTCTAGACCGGTTTAGGTCATTCTAGGTTATTTTGGGCTATTTCTAGATCATTCTAAACAATTCTACATTGTCAGAAATTGATCAGGTTTGTTTGAGGTCAGTCTGTGCCATGCTAGGTCCCTCTGAGAATTCAAGATGTCCTGTTCTATGCCATGGATGGCATTGTGTAACTCGAGGTCATTTACACCAATCTAGATCAATCAAGTTGTTCTAGGTTATTTTGGGACATTTCAGAAAATTCTTGCTCATTTTGAGGCAGGGATGAAACGTGGCGTGGTTTTGGACTATTACATATATTTTTAATCCTGTGATGTAGCCAAAAAGCCATTTGGAGACGAAGAAAACATCTTAGAAACGTCTCTAGAGAAAGATTACAGAGCTTGGAGGTGTTTTGTCTTGTGAAGTGATTAGTGCAGATGAGTCATGCTGCTTTCTGACCAAGGACATGAGCTTACATGTAAAAAAATAAAGGTCAGGTTTATGTTTGAGAATGTCTGCGTTTTGATAGTAATAACAATTCTAGAAGAAAGTAAGAGCAGGTCACCGGTCATTTTTAAAAAGATAAGTGCTCAGCGTGATGAACGAGTGTTCCTGCCGACTCAGACTTTCCATCCGACTGTGAGAGACGTGCAGGACAAAAAAGTAGCTTTTTACAACATGCTTTTGTTTCTTTCATATTATTAATATACAATTCTGCATTGTTTCATCTCAGTGTCATTCTAGATCATTCAATTCCATACAGTGTTGCTATATTCTTATCTACCCCTCAAAACCATTCTACTTATTCATTCCATTTCATGCTAGGTTCTGTATAATTCCAGGTTTTTCAAGAGCATTGAAGCCATTCTAGATCGGTCAAGGCAGTTTTGAAAGTGTGTTCCCACCAGTCTGAGTGTGGTTTTCTACTGACTCATCAGTTCTCACTTTTAATGTATTAAAGGTGCTACAGAAAAAGGGCCATCAGGAAAAACATCTGGTTTATTAAAACAAGCAAATTATCTCCTGCTTTGTCACCAATACAAGCTAATAATAGCATTGCCAGCGAGTTAGCGACTCTGACCTTGCTCGCTAACGATGTGGTGAGATCCAGCTAGAGTCTGTATTCATGCAGATTAAACCCTGGTTTATTTCACAGGTTTTTCAGGAAAGTTGAGGGTCGTAAAGTCTGATTGTTAATCTTCCAACTATTGACGAGCAGTTCATTCTAGATCTAGGGTTAGCAAGAAAAATACACTATGTAGCGAAGAAGGGTCCAGATATAAATGAAAATGTATTAAATCCCCATGGTCGTGTTGTCGAAGCTCGAAGGGCGACGTCACAAACGCTGGCATTTCGAAATGGCACGGTTCATTTCAGAAAAACACACTGGCAAAAGTCATAAATAAATAAATAAATAATAAATATATATATACTACCTTCAACCTGACTAGCACAGGGTGGGCTTTTTTCTTCAGCAGGACCCGGTCCTGTTCCTCCATTAGAGAAACACGAGGGTAAATAAGAAAACACATTCATATCTCTAAACCATCCACAGCGCCTGCTTTCCAGCAGCGCCGGCGCGGCCGAGCGTAATATAATAAATTAAGTTTTTAACATAGCCTGTGGGGGGAAAAATCCTGACTGTGTTTGCAGGAGAGAAAAAAAGGCCACACTGGCTTTAAACGAGCGCCCAAATGCAAATGACTCGCTTGTGAAATTACATCCTCTGGCAACTCTGTAAGAATAACTTTCAATGGCGGTGCAGACGGGTTGTTTTTAACACACACACACACACACACACACACACACACACACACACACACACACACACACACACATAAAGAGGAAGAAGAAGGAGAAAAAAATCAATAGCTTTCACCCAGAAACGTTGCAGACTCGTTGCTAAATCTAAATCAGAGGAAGCGCTAAAGCGGCGTCGGCTCCATTTGCATAATGACGTGGGGTTTTTTTTGCTCGGATTCAT
>JBCEWE010001382.1:0-29013 GCA_039877035.1 Silurus lanzhouensis | reverse complement strand
CCAACTTCCTCTACGGACTTGTCCTGCGGAGGTAAGTGTCCATTGCTCGCACTCGTTCTGACGCTCCTGTTGGCTGGAGGAGTGCAGAATGCCTGCAACACGACAGGACATGAGGGAGCCGAAGGCACCTTAGGTACGTACCCAGGTTTCGGATAGAGAAAAGCTCTGGCCATGCCAGGGGCAAACTTCAGGTGAGACAGGGCCACGGACAGAGCCTGCAGATCCCTGATCCTCTTCAGGAAGGAAATCGCCAAGAGGAAGGTGGTCTTAATAGAAGGGGTTAACCCTGCGGCAATCTGTTACTGTAAGAACTCCAGAACCGAACCGTTCGGGCAGTTAAAAGGTTCTAGGCCATCGCACCAAGACGTGAACAGTCTCCATCGTGCGGCCTACAATCTCCCCATGGAGGGAGCTCTGGAGTGGAGAAGGGTTTCTATTACCTCGGTAGAGAGAACAGCCGCTACGAACTGTACCCCTTCAGGGACACAGCCTCCACAACTCTGGGCGGGGGTGAACCAGGAGCATGTCCCGAGACCACAAGAGGACCGCTCGCGCTAGCTTGTACAAGGGGCAAGATCGGAGACCCTTTTGGTGGTTGATGTACGAGACCACCGCAGTATTGTCCGTGCTGACCAATACATGGCGATCTCCCAGGTCCGGGAGGAAGTGCTTTAACCCCAAAAACACTGCATCATCTCCAGGCAATTTATGTGCCACGAGAGACGTGGGCCGCTCCACAGACCTTGGCGGAGTGGCCACTCATGACCGCTCCCCACCCCGTGAGGGAAGCGTCCGTCGTTACCAGCAGCCTCTGAAACTGGTTGATAGTGAGCGGTGGCCTTTCCACACTCTCCTGACAGCGGTGAGGATGACCTAAACTGAGCAGGTGACAACCGTGCTGCATCCTGGTCGCGTCCCACACTACACCCAAAAACGACCCCCTTGAGGGTGAGCATCCTGAACCTGAGCCTCCTGAGAGAGCAGTTCAAGGAGCAAAGATCTAGAATAGGACGCAGCCCGCCATCCTTCTTCGGAATGACGAAGTACGGGCTGTAGAAGCCTGACTCTCGAACCGAGGAGGAACCACCTTGATGACCCCTTTCCCCAAAAGTGTGCGCACTTCTCGTTCCAGGACCAGAGCCTGCTCGGGTCCCACCAGGGTGGGACACATCGCGTTGAAACGGGGAGGAGAGGACGCAAATGAATCGTATAACCGCCCTCTATAGTCCGCAGGATTAGAGACAACGATTGACAAGTACAACACATACACACAGTGCGCAAACAAACAGAAGCTTGTGCTGGCTTCACTCCATGTGCGTTTTATATGTCCTGGTTGTGACGTCACCTCGCCGGTGAGCCAGCGTAAAATGTTTGACTGATACACATATTACTTTAAATCGTTAACACCAGCGCATCCTTAAAGCGTTTCAACACAGCTCAAGTTCTGAAAGGGGAACAGTGAAGAGCTTACTGTCAGGGCAGAATAATATCAGAGTACAAGAGTTCATACTCATTCTCAATTGCACAATCATATACTCCATTTTGCTGTATTTTGATTAAATACTATATAGAAAATGTGTAATGGTTGGTGTTAAAAGTACTGTATATAATGAGAGTTAATGGCATGGATCCAGGCTAATTAATGGCTTCCAGGGAGGTGGTAGCTCAGTGGTTAAGGCATTGGCTTTGGATCAGAGATCACAGGTTCAAATCCACCACACAAGCTGCACTGTTGGGCCCTTGAGCAAAGCTCTAAAACCCTCCCCTACTCAGTTGTAAGTCGCTCTGGATAAGGCGTCTGCCAAATGCCACAAATGTAAATGTAATGTAATGATTGTACAGGAAGTTTGATATTCAGTTAGTTACTGCATAGCTTTGGTCTGATTTTTGCAGTGTCAGCCATTATCAGCTTGGCTTACTGTCAGTTTTTACAGGTTTTCTGTTTTTCTACTAAATGTTGTAATAAAGATTTATGGTTATTCATTACACATTTATGCCTGTCCTTCATACATTATGTGGGTGTGTATCTTTTTGTTTTCTGGCTTTTTTTATTGTTTGTTACCTCTGGAGTCTGAGGGTGTTTTTGACCCTTGAGAGATTTTGACATGCTCTACATTTGGTTTTTTAGTTGCTTTTAAAATTATTATTGACAAAGACTTATTACACTGTATTCAGCACAAACTGGGCTACCATAATATGTAACAACTTATTTGTGTTTGTTTGTATTTTTGACAAATAGGTTATGCGTGGTTTTGAAAAAGCAAAAAAAAAAAATTTACTGAAATAGGCACTAAACCTACAGTAACATGTTTCCAAGACTTTGAGAACAGATCTTCTGATGTAGGTTTTTTTATTTTTAATCATGTGAAAACATCCTGCCTGCTCATTCACCTTAAACATATTTGATTTAAATGTAAAAAACACTTTCTACTTTAAAGGCCGTATGCGAAGGCGTCGACATGCTGTGACTGACAGCTGTAGACAATGGATCGATAATGAGCTGTCGATTACATAATGAGCTGTGGATCACTGGAGGATCTGAGTGAGAAGTACAGTATACAACAAGGAATGTGTTTCTTTGTGTTTATTAAAATACACATTAGCAAGGACAGCATTAAAAAGGAATTGGTGTAACAATAAAACAATACAGTACAGTATGTATAAAAAAATAAAGAGTGCAACAAAAACTAACACAATAACTACAGTAGGGTTCTGCAAATCCTAGCCTGTAGGGCTACAATACTATGCATTAATAATAATAGTGTATCCATTTGAGGAATCGCAAAAACAAAAACTTGAACACCCACTTAGTCGGCTTGGCTTTTATGTACTGTGACTCCAGTGTTAGTTTGCAGCTACATCCTCTCATCACGGCTAATGTCTTCTAGGATGAAAATTGCTTTGCAGGTTTAGATTGTGTCATAAGCGGTTTACTCTGAACAGACGGTCATGTTCAGATGTGCCTCTTTCTGTATTTTCTTTGTCTGCATCTGGGTGACTCATGTGTACTTCCACGAATGTTCCTGTATCTGTCTTGACATAATTGTTGCTGGAAAGGGAATTGTGAAAATTCTGCTCTGTCGCAGTAGTCTATGATGGAGGGCAACTTTACCATTGCATGTAAAATAAGAGCCCAATGTAGTGATACATCTCACTCACGGTTAATCTCTCCATTTGTATTTGCGTCCCTTGGTTATTGACTTGGCAGTTGAGCATTTGTGTTGTGCCACAAGTTGACAACACTGTCGGGAAAACATTTTAAATAGACTACATGGAGAATGAGAGTCAGAAGACCTCAGTTGAGGTTCAGGTTCAGGTGCGGGCAGGAATCAAGAGTCTGTGGAACTGTGTCATTATCTGTCTGATCTTCCATGACATGGTGGACTGTGTGTGTGCGCTGCCTTTGCCTTTTGGAGCAGGTACTTGATCAATCTGTTTATGAAAACACACACGAACATCACTAATTGTGTCATTGGTAAAGTGTTTGCATGTCATACAATGCAATATGATTCAAACTAATATAATTTAAGAAAATACAAAATATGTACTTACTCAGGATGATTCTCGTTTACTCAAAATGGAGTGACCCTGCGTGGCTGGTGTGAGTTTCAGTGAAGGAAGAGTGATGCACAATCCTAAAAATAATAAACATATATTTTTCAGTATTTTTGATGATATATATTTGATAAATATAGTATTCTTGAACAATATATTTGTTAGCATGCATTGTACATATAGCATTTACACTCAGCATTCTGGAACATCTCTGCTAGCTCAACTACATAACAGCCTTCAGGATGATCAGTGACACCAACAAAACTGAACTGAGGCTAAATATAATTTATATAATAACAATATAGGGCATAAATACAAACAGTTCATGTTAAAAATTAGCAGATATTGGTGGATTTTTGTTGTAACATTAAAAGGCAATGCTGAAAAAGCTAGGCAGAGATGTCTACAAACAATATGAGTTTTATATGATCAGAATGTAAGATTTAATACTTACTCATCGTAGCAACTTGCTGGAAAGTCCTCGCTCTTCAAAATGCAAACGCTCCTCGTCGGAATCGAATCTTCTTCAGATGAAAGGTAAATTCCTTGCATTGTTTTATGCACTTGTTGGGGGGCATGTGTGTGTGGTGACTCAACGTGTGAACTTTTACCTGTGAATAGCGGGGGGTGTCGGTCGCAGCTATTATCAGATAATGAGCAGCGGTGAAAAATCTGTGCTGTACTTGGTTTTACATGATTTACATTCATTGAAAACATATGTTTTTTAATTTCACTGACCTATTCTAAAACTACCACTTTAAGCTGTCTAAAGATATATTTTTTATTTCCGTGTGTCAGCTATTGGCGGTCAGCGCTTTTGATGACGCATTTCTAAACAAAGTTTACGCAGACAAAGCGACAGATGGGCACCTGACTATTTTATTCATTTTAAAAAAATACAACGTTTTGTTTATATAGTGAGCATACACAATGAAAGTAGACCTTTACAGATTTAAATGATGTATTGCTTTGACATTTCTGATCAAATATGACGAGCAGTTTCAGCTCTTTTTGCTGGCATCTGAAAAAAAAGCATGTTTGGGCGCCGGCGGCAATTCAGACTCCAGAGGGTTAATACATTTTTGTTAATCATCAATCAAAAAACTTCTTACTTGCCAGCTAGTTTCCACATACACATAAGAATAGAATATCGGCTCAACTTACTGGTAAGTAAAGAGAAAAAAAAAAATGCAAAACCACACACAGTTTCACATAGCTGGGAGGGGTCTGTGTAGGGATGATAGGATTGGGGTTATGTGATCATTTTTTCTTGACCTTGTGAGAACTCTTTCTGTCGCATTCTGAACTAACTAAGCTTGTTTATTAATGATGCAGGACATCCACCTAGTAATGCATTACATAGTTTATTCTGGAGGTCATGAACGCATGGCGAGCTTCTCTGCATCAGATATAGACAACATGTTTCTTAACTTAGAAATATTTCTAAGGTGAAAGAAGCTGTTTTGTAACTTGGTTGATATGATTATTAAAATACAATTTGCTGTCTAAAATAACTCCAGGTCTTTTACCATTGAACTATAGTTACAGAACATCCGTCTAAATGCAGGTTGAGATGCTGGAGCTTCTGTATACTGGTTTTTAGGCCGATGAGCAAAATCTCCGTCTTATCAGAATTTAGTAGTAGAAAGTTATTGGTCATCCATCTCTTATTTCTTAACACCTCAGTTATCCGAGCTAATTGAGCTGTATCGCTTGGTTTTGTTGAGATATATAGCTCCCAGAGAGCTCCTTTCCGCTCCAGAAGTCCCGAGAGCTCTCTCCGCTCCAGCGTGTCCCGAGAGCACTTCTTTGCTCTGACCTCCAGTGGAGCAGCATCCACTCCAGGACCTCCAGGGAGCACAGTTCATCCATGGTCTCCCAGGCGAGCTCAGTTCTGCTACAAGGTCTCCAGGCCACTCTGCTCCCTCCAAGGTCTCCCTGAAGCCCTGCACCTCCAGGATGGCGAAGAGATGTTGAACCGCGCCTGGCCGCGAAAGAGACATCAAACCGCCGCTGGCCGGAAGGGACGTCGAACCCTCTGGCTGCGAAAAGGACGTCAACCGCCGCCTGGCCGCGAAAGTAAGGCGACGGCTCGCCTCACAGTCTCCCCGAAGGCGATGGCTTGCCCACAGTCTCCCTGAAGGCGACATCTTGCTCACAGTCCCAGAAGGCGAAGCCACGCCACAAGCTCTTCTCCGGGCGAAGCCACGCCTCGAGCTCCTCTGATGAAGACGTCTCCCAGAGCTCATCTAAGGCAACGTAAGCCCGTAGCCCTGTTGAGAGCTCCACCGGATAAACGCTATCTCAGCAGTATTTGTGTTGGCTCTGCCTTTTTGTGTGAATAAACTTTGTTTACTGTTACTTCTGCTTCCGCTCCGTTTCCCGCATGACACTTGCAGAGAGAAACAACACTTATTTGAGACAGATTTTCAAATATTATATTTTAATACCTACATGTCTTAGTTAATTCCTTTGTTTAATTACATTTTTACATTGTCACAAGCAGCTCTAAAAACTACTAAATTGAATAGATAGATTACATTTACATTTATAAATATATCACAATTTTTTTTTTCCCTAATGAGCGAGCCAGAGTCAACACTGATGAGCAGAACCAGGCTTAAAATTAACCTATCTGCAACTTGATGACATCAAATCCTGCCACTATAAATGACATGCAGCATGTGGTTAAAAAGCTCAACTGTGTAACCAAAGTTCATTATAGGTTCTGTTTTGTTGAGGTGTTTAGTAGATTCCTGATTGAGAGTTGCATGTAAAATTGTTTGTGGCAATTGTAGTTCTAACACATCGTAGTAAACTGCTCATATTAATTGCAGTCCAATAATGAGTTGGTTTCTAATAATAAACTCCAAGAAGAAGAAGGCATAAAATCTCAGGAGCATGTTTTGCTTTGCAGTGTAGAAAAGAAAAAAAATAATAATATATTACTAAATATGCTTATTATGAAGTCAGTAGAAGTAAGACAGAGTACATGTGTGTGAATGAGAAGAAGGGCAGTGAGTGTGAGTTGCAGGGAGAAGAAATGGAGAAGGTGGAGGAGTTCAGGTACCTGGGGTCAACAGTGCAAAGTAATGGAGAGTGTGTTAGAGAAGTGAAGAAAAGAGTGCAGGCAGGGTGGAGTGGGTGGAGAAGAGTGATAGCAGGACTTTAAAGGAGTCAGATGTAGAGAACAGAGTCATTTGGAGATGGATGACCTGCTGTGGTGACCCTAATGGGAGCAGCCAAAAGAAGAAGAAGAGGAAGATTATCTTTTTATAAGCCTTTTTGTCTTGTTGAAGTCAAATCTGATTTGTTCTGTTTTCCAATACTTTTGGACAAATTGTCAATGTTTTAAGAGACAGAAAACAGTTTCCAATGATGATTTAACATGTATTAGTAAGATTATAAAAAAAAAAAAAAAAAAAATATATATATATATTTATTTGACAATAAATACCCAACTACCAAGTTCACTGGACACTATGAAAATTAAAAAAACATCTTGAATTTACCAATTGGTAGAAGCTTCCAAATCCTACATCCTCTCTCCTTAATGTTTTGTTTGAGTCATCATAAATCATTTTTACAAAACTATAAAGATATAACCTTTAGATGGTCAGTCTTTAAAATGGCATTAGCTTATTAATGTAGTGTGAGTGATCTTTCAAGAGTCGAATTTAGCTACAGAGAAACAGAAGCCAATAAACAAAGTGTTATAGCAATGACTTACTAAATGTGTTGCTGTGTGGGGATAAGATGCGAATTCTACTTCCTTACAACAAACTTTAGATACAGTAGTCACAGGGAGTTGATCTTAGTTTGGAGGCTACAGTGGAGAGTGTAGAGATCGAGATCTAAAATACATTGAAGGCTTTTTGTAGATTCAGCATATTATAAGAGGAAAACAAAGAAAGAGAATGAAGAAGTTTATGAAATTACTCAGGAGATTCTGCAGATAGCAGGGCAGCTGATCCAGAGGACAACGAAAATTCGTATGAAGACATATATGCAAATATAGTTCCAGAAACTCAAGTGACCAGAAGCAATGATGGAACTATTTCAAAAAGCAATAATGGAATTATTTCAGGTATGCTCACACACTCACATTTATCTACACATACAAACTACTTTAATGAATAACATCATCCTATGCAGATTTAATTGATTTATTGATTTCTAACTTCAGAACCCAGCAGTTCAGGATACAGATGTTTCAGAGTGTCTGTGTTTTGTCTGCTACTGCTGGTTGTTTTCTTGCTGGCTGTCATCACCATACTGTGGCTCAAATTTAATAACCTGACTATAGAGAGAGACCAGTTGGAGACCAGTTTCAACAACCTAAATATGGAAAAAAGTCAGTTACAGACCAGTTACAACAAAATGGCTGCTGAGAAGGAACGTCTTTCTCAACTGAGTAAGTGAATGTTTGTTAAATTTAAAGTAATGCAGCACATTTGCTGTTGGTTAAAACACTAATTTTGTATCCCCTGTGTGTCTGTGAACACCAGATAATCCTCAGGGGCAGTGTTTAATTACTGTGTTTCTTCTCTGCACATAATTTATGGTCTTTTGATGTCAGTATAAAATAGCCTTATTAATGTCTCTGTTTCTTCTCACTTCTCTTTCTTCTTCACACTTCTCTGGCATTTTGGGGTTTCTGGGTGACAGAATATTTGGTGGTGTTAAAACCACAGATACAATACATACTGTACATTACTAATGTTTCTTCACTCTTAACCATCAGGGGCAGTGTTTGAATAGGTCATTAAATGATACCAAGTATAAAGAATAAAGAAACAAATGATTGGCTGAGGTGTTTAATAGTGAAGTAATAAATAATGTCACAATGTGACGCATGGATTTAGTCATGCAGGTGAACATGAACATATCGTAGTGTTGGACTGGTTCAGGGTTTGTGGTTTGATCTTCACTCTTTACAGAGAAAGACATTACCACACCAGGATGGAGATACTTCAGCTCCAGTATTTACTACATCTCTGCTGAGAAGAAGAGCTGGAGTGAGAGCAGAAAGGACTGCCAGGGGAGAGGAGCAGACCTGGTGATTATAAACAGCAGTGAGGAACAGGTAGTGTACTGTACAAAAATGAAAACAGAGATTTTATATTTAAATGGTATATTTCTAAGCTCTTTATTGATGTTAGAAGCCTGAATGGGATCTGTTACTATAGAAACAATTCCCTGTTCGAATAAACACATCAATGATAAAGTATTGTTCATGTTATGGTTATAAAAATGATGCACATCTTATCAGATTAGAAAATCCTGATTTGAGCTGTGGCATTAATGTTATTAATTTATTAAAGAGAGACATATTTCTCCTGTATGTCATGGAATGGGAACATCTAATCAGTTGTTTTTCCACACCAGGAATTTGTTGAGGTGTGGAGAAGAAATCAAGGTGCTTGGATTGGTGCAAATGACAGAGACAGTGAAGGGACCTGGAAATGGGTGGACGGTAACAAAGTGATCAACGGGTAAGAGAATGAGAAAAATTGGGTTTGTTCAATGGTCTAAAAGAGAGAAAGAAGTTCAAAATAATAAAATAATTATAAAAATTGTAATAAAATAATGTTGAACATTATATAAAATTTATATAAAAAAATATTCTGTCTCTGTTAAAATAACCTACCATAAAAATTCTAGACTGTTCATTTCTTTGTAAGGGGGTAAATTTACAAAATCAGCAGTGGATCAAATAATTATTTCTCTGTATATGGATGTGTATTTTCAGTGTATAGTGTGTAAGGTATATGGTGAGTCACAGTGTGTGAAATCATGGTATGATGAAGTTTCCTAGACTCAGACACAATAATAATGTTTTTAATGAAAATTGTCTTCAATTAAACTTGTAATAATGATGAAAGGTCAATAAAACTGTATCAAAAGAAGGTGAAGACCGATTCTCTTCTTTCAGGTTCTGGAATCCGGGTGAACCAAACAGTAACGGGGATGAGGACTGTGCTGTGTCTGGTTATTACACTGGGAACGGAAAATGGGATGATGTTTCTTGTAACAACAATTATATTTGGATCTGTGAGAAAAGACTTAATATGTGAAATGTTGCATATGAGTGAATAAAAAAAGGTTTAATTTTAATGTTTTGATGTACATACTGGTAGAAAGAGAAATGAAGTGATTCCCCAACCTGTTTCTAGGAAAAAAGTAAACATTGATGACTATATTTTACTCATATTTCTACTTTTCTATCTTACTAAATGTGCTTTTCAAAGTTTCATCTAAATTCTGAAAGCGATTTGTACAGTTTGTCTCTGATATTTGTGTTAATGAGTCCATAACAAATAAATTTATTTGCAGAAAATTCGCTTTGTGTCAAAAATGTCTAAATTCTGCCAAAAAAAAATCATCCATTAATCAACTGTCAGAGTACGGACCACGAGCCGGAAGCGGGAGTAGCTCGATCATGTTTCTAGAAAGAGTTACGAACCATCAAGCGGGATTGGTCCGTAATGCGGGGATAATCCATGGAGCGCAGTGGAGATAATCCATGGAATGGAGATAGTCTACGGAAGGAAGATGGTCTATGGAATGGAGATGATCCACAGAGCGTGGCAGGAGGATCCCTAACAAGAACAAGCACCACACCACAATTTCCTCAACAAACATCTGAACTGAACTAAACTCAAACACACACACTCACACACACACACACACACACAACTGTGTGACTGATCTGTACAAACCGGACTCAACAGACATCAAACACTTCGCACACCCAGGCTACAGCACCATTCACACTTTTCATTATCGCAAAATGTCCAACATTTTTTTGACAACTAATTATTTTAGTGACAAATTATTTTTGAGAAATTACAGAAATTAAAGCAAGCTGTGGAGATCTTACTGGCTCAGGTGGGAAGAAACAGGAGGCAGGCAACACAATCTTATTAAGGTTACATATAACCTCAAACACATTGAACAAGAGACCTCTTATAGACACGATCTTTTAGATACAGCCCTGGAAGAGAGGGATTGCCTCTATGGTTCGTATTCAAAACCTTCTGATGTGTATTTATGTGGATATGTTGTTGTAAGATAATCTGATGAAATAGTTGAAGCTAAATCATTACCATACACAACTGCACAAGCTGCAGAGTTGGTGGCACTTACAAGGACATGTCAGCTGTCTGAAGGTTAAGCAGCCACTATTTACACTGATTCTAAATATGTTTATGGTGTTGTTCATGATTTTGCCAAAACATGGACGCAAAGACATTTTAAAACAGCTGATAGAAAGTCTTTAACACATTTTAATCTCATAGCCGACCTTTCAAATGCTGTTCAACTCTCCGTCAAAGTGTTTCAAAGTTAATGTTCAAGGACATGACAGAGGAAATTCAGGGAAACATGTTAGCAGATAAAGTAGCTAAGGAAGCAGCACAACAACCAGTAGATTTAGACACAATGCATTCAAACCCTGAGATCTTGATGACTACACATATCTCCAATATTCCAGATATTGATCCAAAACTACATCAGAGTCAGCCTACTGAGGAGAACATAAAGTATTGGGCTTCTAAACAATGTAAATCAGATTCTGCTGGTATCATTAGAGATGTAGATGGAAAAATTGCTCTGCCTAAACTATCTTTAATAGTGTTGGTGAAGCATTACAATGGAATGTCACATTTTAGCATAGCTAAAGTCATACAGTATATAAACACATTATACTGTATTGCTGATGTAGCTAAAGAGACCAAGCTATTGTTGGGTATATGTTTGACTTGTGCCAAAACTATTATACATCGATATGTACAACATACTGCACTTACTTTCCCCGAAGTCTCTTTCCAACACATACAGATAGATTTCACACATAAGCACCTGTAGGAAATGTGAGATACCTGTTGGTTATAGTTGACATATTCAGTAAGTGGCCAGAAGCATTTGCATGTGTGACAGAGAACGCTAAAACAGTTGTAAAAATATTAAAGCAATAGATCATCCCTAGGTTTTGTATTCATAGTGTAATTGAAAGTGTTGAAATTGACTGTTTTATTTAGCTTACCCTGATACCTGCTCTAGGTCTAAATTCCAGAACAATATATGCATAGTTGTAATTACACTCCAAATTTTCTTTATTCTCTTTGAACACATCATTTAGAGAGGGGAACCTGTTACATATAAACCTGATAACGATGCTTATAGACATGTTATTGAACAAACACTGAGAAACATGATGTCTTGGAGAAAGTGAAATAACTGCTGAGCAAAGTTTTTTTGAGAAGATTAAGAATTCCCTTTCAGAAACTTGAGCTGCAGCGGAATGCATTGCGAACGAGGCCACATTGTCCATGCTCTGAATAATGTGTGTAATAAGTCAAAATTGGAGGCAGGCTGTCAACTGCGGGCTGATGGCATGTCCAGGATGTATAAACTGCACTTGGAGTGAAACTGGTGCCAGCTTCTGTTCGTTCACAAAGCACTCTGTGTAAAAATGTAATGTTGTTTGTCTGTCAAAAGAAAAAGTAAAAAAAGGAGATGAAGGCTTCGAAGAAAACCGAGCACACTTCCAACCGTGTGTCTCTCCCTGCCCCCGGTATATCATGGGGGGGATACACACAGCCTTTGTGTGGCTTGTTTGGGAGCAGAGCATGCTAAATCAGCTCTCGAGGGAGCCGACTGCCAGCACTACGCTAGCATGTCCGTGCGATTAAAGTTCTGGTCCCGCTCTTGCTGAGGCAGAGCGGGGTTTTGGTTCCTTGGGTTTGCAAATATACCTCACAGAGGTTTTGGAGATGGGCTTGTTGTTTCTCCTGCCTCACCTGCTCGGTCCAGCTCCCTTTCACAGGCGTCAGAAGCACACCTTCCGGTGCTTTTAGTTCTTTGCAAACCCGGAAGTGAGGAGCTCCTGGAGGTTGTGACACAGGCCCTCGAGAAGCTGTATATAGCTTGGCCAGTCGATTAGCATAAAGCCCCTCAATCCGGTGAGCTCAACAAGCACTTTTTGCTCCTGGCATCACAGCCTCCATGTTGGGGTCTGCCATTTTTTGTGTCCAGGTCCTGGGTGTGGCCCTTCTTGGCCCGCCCCTTTAGCCCCTAGACCGCGGTGACGTGCTGCGGGAGCTGGATGTGGGAGACATCATGAGCAGCCAGATCTGTAAGGGATCACACACAGCACTCTGGTCTGAAGCCATGTGAGGTGACAGATCTTAGGATCATCCTCGGTGCCTGTTTCTCTCTGGCCCCTTCATGGATTTAGCTTTTTTACCCTGCATTTTTTACAGGGCATGGCCAGCTCCAGCGAGCTCCCACCTTGGTTTCTGCCCTGCATCGTTAAGGACCAGGTCTCTGTACTAGAGCTAATTTAGAGCACAGCCCCAACTCTAGGCAGACCAGAGGTCAGTCTCGAGAGACAGATATCTTTAAGAGAGCACCAGGCAGCCTGGATAGTTCTGCGCACGGTAGAGCCAGGCTATACGATTCAGTTCGGGTCTCATCCACCCTGGTTCAACGGGACACTGTTCTCTGGGACACTTTAACACTTAGAAATATTTTCTGGGCAACAATGTCACTTCAGATCTTTTGAATGATATCAAGAGTCCTTAGATTTGACAATAGACATACTAGAGCAAAATCTGTCAAGCGTGACAGTAGATGAACCTTTTGTCACTTTTCATGGAAAATGCCCCTTACAGTAATACATACCCAGTAAGCCCGGCAAATATGGTTTACGCAGGCAAACCTACGAGTGGCATCCCTGAGAAAAAAAACAAACAACAAAAGCGTGTAGACCTCAATGTGATTACTGGACTAATGGGGTCACAATATCACGTGCGACAATTTTTGGACAAGAACTTCTCAGGCGGAGATTTACCATGGTGGGCACAAAAAATAAAACATAAAACTGAGCCACCCGCTGAAATTTTGTAGGTGAAGGACAGGGCTTCACTTTCTTAAAAATTTGCTTTTACAGACACCACCACTGTTGTTTCATATTGTCCAAAAAACTGAAATGCGGTACTTATCACAAAGATGCAGCTGTGTCATCAGAAAGTGATAAAATGCCCATACTTACTATAATAAAACAAAGGAGGAGTGGACAACCTGGACAAGCTGACTGCCATCTACACAGCAAATGACCGGGAGATGGCTAAGTGTTTTATAACATCCTAGATGTGTCTGCATACAATGCATTTGTGTTGTGGACCCACATCGACCTTGGGTGGAACTCAACCAAAAAAACAAGCGGATAATGTTTCTTGTGGAGCTAGGAAGTTCCCTGGTCAAGACATACTTTGAGCGAAAAGAAGAGACCCTGAGACCCAGCCACCGCAGACTTGGTCAGACAGCTGCAGAGTTCACCTATCTATCCGTGAAATCAGCAACTCAAAGCGCATCAGCACCAGCATCCTCCTTAGCCAGCTCTAACTCAACATCAACCAGCACAGCAACAGCCACAACCCCACTGAGGCCACCTGGTTCTAAAATAAAGAGGTGTCAGGTTTGCCCTAGCAATAAGGACAGAAAGACAAAAATATTGTGCTTCTACTGCAAAAAATATATCTGCGAAGAACACATTAAAAGTGTGAGTTTTTGCCATACATGCATCTAAACACACACATACACATGTATGTTTTTGCACACAAAGACTTTTTGGACCTGTACTTGATTTCGATTGGTTTGATTTTCTTGATTGGTTGTTTGTTTGACTCTGCAAATCTATATATTTTTTTATTATTACTTGTTCTGATTTTTTATTTTGATTTATATTTTATTTTTTATTTTTTTTTGGGGGGGGAAATACTTTTTTTGCCTTTTTCTTGGAGTAGAAATATGTGGGTCAAAATTGACCCATAACATCATAGATGTTACTATAGTTAATAATTTTTAAATAAAAAAAAGAAAGAAAACAAATTTATTTATGATATGTGTTCTAATACCCCGCAGTAACATAAGAGGAAGGTTAAATTCAAAATCAATGTTATGTTATGGTTTGGACATGTGCAGAGGAGGGACATGGAGTATATCAGTAGGAGAATGCTGAGGATGGAGCCGCCAGGAAGGAGAAAATGAGGAAGACCAAGAAAGAAGTTAATAATTGTGGTGAGGGTAGACATGCAGGTAGTTGGTTTGAATGAGGCAGATGTAGAAGACAGAGTTGTATGGATACGAATGATCCGCTGTGGCGCCCCCTAATGGGAGAAGCTGAAAGAAGAAGAGGAAGAAGAAGAATGTGAATACAATAATGGGTTTATGAGATTGACTTATTCAACTAATAATAATTTCTTAGAGAAAAATCATAATAAAATAATCTTAATAATAAAAAAAGAAGTTTTACCTTAAAATGTTTGAATCACTGTGTTTACCAATGCTGAAAATCCCATTTAAACTACAACACTGCAAAATATCTTTGTACTTTAACATATGCAAGAAAATATAATTAACAATAAATTCAAAATTTCCAAATCATTTTTGTTGCCTTTAATGACATCTTAACAAGCTGGGATACAGTGCCCTTTGCTAGTTTGAGTAAATATAAGCAAAAAAATCTAAATCTTTTCTTAGAACATTTTTTAACAACTTGTGGAGATGTGGGTGACGTTGGATTGTAGTTTTTAAAGACCTTCTGACCCCAATATACATATACTTCTATAATATATGTCCAAATAATTGTCTGTTAATAATTTTATGTTTAGATTTGTCAAATTTTTATTTTAATTTTTTACTCTTTGAACACAAAATTATATTTGCCTTTCAAGTGTTTTATTATTTTCATGGTTATTGGCTAGAAGACAATTCCCAAAAAGAAGACCCAACAGGTACCTAGTTCACCTCTCTGGGTACCAATGTCATATTCACAAAACACCTTGTGTCAATAATTTGGACAAACAACTTAACTGTTTCTTTTTAATTACCCTTCCATTGGTTGAGGGTAAATGAATAAAAAAAAAGTTTTTAATATGCATGTAGTGTATATTGGAAGAATTTTTTAATTTTTTGTTAGGATGGTAATAAGACACACAATTTTAGATTTGCCTATTAAAGCAAACAGAGCTATAGATCTTTATGAAGTGAATAACAATGCCATATAACAGACCCTTTGTATTGGAGTTGAATTGCTTGTCAAAAGAAACTTTTAGGGCTTGGATGCTTTGATAATTTTTTTTCTGATGGCTAAAGAGTGAAGGGTGTTTGTGATCAGCGGAAATGCCCCCCCCCCCCCCCCCCCCCCTCCGGCTGGAGACTACCCCAATCCCATTGCATTTCCTGAAAATTGCAGCTAAAGCAATAAAACGGTCAAATACTTCACTGATCCTAAATCCAAACCTTCATTTGGAAGAAAACATATGTATTTTCCTGTAGATGACAGTATGAACTCAGAAATGTAATTCTTTGCTTTTTAAACCCACCAGCCTGGATTTGACCATCCGATTTCATCTGTCTGAACCATTTAATTCTATAAAGAGTCATTATAATAGATCTGATAAACTTACACAAGTAATAATGCATGTCAAAATTAACATTTCATTCTAATAACAAGTTCTGTTTAAATTAATATCAATGCTCCCTTCTTCAGGCCGCACAGCCTCCTTTTATATACGCTAGGCTTTCAAGGATGGTGAGGAGCAGCCGTGGTCCTGATCATTTGCCGCCATGTCTGGGTTTCGTTGGCCCGCCCACCTGTTATTTGCTTTATGGCTTTTCAAAACACTGGTGCTGAACTGGTGCTGTCCGTTCAGCACTATGCCTACAGTTACAGTATGTTCAGAATGTGTTCCTTGCAGTGGTTGCATGCCACAATCCTGTCATCACAGTACCCCCCTCAGCTACAAACCTACTGTTAGTGGGTTCTGGGACTATAATGAATATCTCCAGGGGAGGCCGTCTGCATTGCCATGGTCAGCTCCTGCTCTGTTCTGCAGTGGAACGAGTCCTGCAAAAAAAAAACAGTGATTTATATGGCCGTTTGTGTCTTTTGCTTTAGCCATCTATTGCCCACCAGGTAGTACCATAGTTCCTCTATGGCCCACTCAATTGATAGGGCTTCTCATTCCACTACAGCATACTTCTTAATAATTAATATCCTTCTCTCCCTGTCACCCCCTTCTCTCTTTCTCTCTCCATCTCTCTCTCTCTCTCTCTTTCTCTCGGTCAAATTGAACTTGCTCATGAAGTTCTAGTGACCACTGTTTCTGCCCCTCTACTCTCCTCACATCCACTCACTTCATCCCAGCCTGCCTCTGGATAATGTTCGTGTTATCTTATCGTCCCTACATTGGCTTCCTGTTAAGTTTCGAATAGACTACAAACTATTACTTCTCACTTATAAAGCACTAAATGGTTTGGCTCCCATGTATCTCTCCAGTCTTTTTACACGCTACAATCTGTCATGCTCCCTAAGATCTCAAAACTCTGGACTTCTAATAGTTCCTAGAATAGCAAAGTCCACTAAAGGCTGTAGATCTGGAACGTCTGGAACAGTCTTCCTGACAGTGTTCGGGGTTTCAGACACACTCACCCAGTTTAAGTGTAGATTAAAAACATATCTTTTTAGCAAAGCCTACACATAACACACATCACATCATAACCTTGTGCTCCAGAACATCTGATCACATGCACATTATCAACTTGTGCTGTTAATATCATGAACAGCAGCTACGCTAATTTCTCTCCACTGCTTCTCTTTCTCTGCCCATCCCGAGACACCCTGAGGTTTGGCCAGCTCCAGTCACGTCCCACCTCGTGATGATTACGGACCTTTGAAGAAAGTAGATGCCGAACTCGCAAACATCCCGAACCATCTAGAGACGTACCAGTGCCATTTGGATCCCGCTACATGTGTGGAGTTTGACATTGGACCTCCTGGAGTGTTTAAAGTCTCTGGCATGGAGAAGCTGATGCTGGATCTGTGATGATCACAAATGCTGAGCTCATAAAACTAGGAGCTACTAACCATATAGACTGTATAAGACTGTAGAAAGAACATCACTTATAATCTTATACTCCAGTGCTCATGTTAGCTTTCACTCTCCAGTGTTCTGTATTGTTGAAAGATTTATGATCAAACTCTTGATGTCACCCAAAATGAGGATGGGTTTCCCTTTTGAGTCTGGTTCCTCTCAAGGTTTCTTCCTCATAACATCTAAGGGAGTGTTTCCTTGCCACAGTCGCCACGGCTTGCTCATCAGGGATAAATGCAGAGACAATTTCTGTTGTGAAAAACGCTATACAAATAAACCTGACTTGACTTGTTCTGTTCGATTGAAAGACACTCTGTGAATCCATGAAATTAACACAGGAGCTTTGAGGATGGATTTGATCATCACTTCACACCTCAACAAAGTTTAACTCTGCTAAAAAGACATTCGGTGCCACTCAGATGAGCATGGGTTCCGATTCTGGTTCCTCTCAATGTTTCTTCCTTATGCCATCTCAGGGAATTTTTCCGTCACCACAATTGCCTCCAGCTCACTCATTAGGGACAAACTTACATTTATAAAGAACAAACGTTTTTGTTCTTTATTACCACATTATCTGTGTAAAGCTGCTTTCAGACAGTGTCCATTGTTAAAAGAACTCTACAACCAAAAATGATTAGAATTGAATAAATGCATATTAAGAAAAATAAAGCATACTTTGAAGAACTTAGTTGGATCATCACCAAGAAGTACTGGACGCCCTCTAATGGCAACACATCACATGTCAGCGAGGTCTAACGTTTGAGATGCCTTCAACATGAAAGGATGGCAATTTCTATTGATCATAATTTTAGTCTGTGTTACTGAGACTTAAAGTAATAATAACAGGCTGCATTTCATAAATAATCAAACAATGGCATCAATTTACCGTAATTTCCGGACTATAAAGCGTACCCATATATAAGCCGCACCCACTGAATTTGACAAAGATTTTAATTTTTAACATAAATAAGCCGCACCTGTCTATAAGCCCCATGTCTACACTGTAACTAATGAACTTTACACAAACTCGAGACGGCGCTGCTAGATGGCGAAGCGAAGCCAGAAAGCGAAGATTGTGACAAAAATTTTAAGCAAAAAGATAAGCAAAGAAGAAAAAGTAAAAAATGGTAAGTTTATGGATACGAAGTGTACAGGAGTGATAGTAAAAAAAGAGTTTTCCCTCCGCCTCCGCTTATGGCCTCTACCCCCTCCCCTCTCCACACACACACACACACACACACACACACACACACACACACACACACACACACACACTACCGGCATTTTCATTAGCTCAAGTCGTCTCATCTCTGAAGAAAATACCCTGAATAAAACCTTTTTATATCTTTACATACTCTTTCTATTATGTTTTTATACAAGATTTGTTATTTAGACATGTATTTTCCTTTTTAATAACATCAAACATAAAAACAGGGTGTCATTTTGGGGGGGTGGAACGGATTAATGCCATTTTAAGTATTTTCAATATGGAAAACTGATTTGATGTGCGAGCAAATTGAGATATGACCTCGTCTACGAAACAAATTAAATTCGTAGGTTAAGGTACCACTGTATTTCTCTAGGGAGTTTATCTTTTGTCATCGTCGTGCGCCACCGCTGGAAGTTTTTCTCCCGATGCCGTGCAGCTCAGAACACAGGTGAAGTGTGTTTTTCCGTTTCCGTTCGGAAATTTAATCGGTCTTATTTTATGGGGTACAGTTTTTTTGGCTTGAAGTTTGTGAAACCGGGAAAAACCCAGAAAAATCCATAAATAAGTTGCTTTGTTGTTTAAGCCGCGGGGTTCAAAACGTGGGAAAAAGTAGCGGCTTATAGTCCGAAAAATACGGTAAATGTACAAACCTTGGCTTCTTGCAGAAGATTGCTTAAATTACCCCGCAACATCGTTTATCTTCAATAAATGGACATTCGGTGCAACCTAGATGAGGATGGGTTCCCTCTTGAGTCTGGTTCTCTTAAAGTTTCTTCCTTATGCCGTCTCGGGGAGTTTTTCCTTCACCACAGTCGTCACTGGCTTGTTCATCAGGGACAAACTTACACTTATGAAGAAAATATTCATTTTTTTATCACCACATTATCTGTGTAATGCTGCTTTGAGACAATGTTCATTGATAAAAGCACAATACAAATAAACATCAATTTAATTAAACTGAATTGAATTGAAATAAAATCCGCCCGGCAAGAGCTCTCTTTGACATGGAGCTCATCAGCTGTGGCCAAAGACGATCCAGAGAGGCATAGAATTTTTAGGCTCTTCAGAACCACCCTGTTGAATTCTTGATAATCCTGAAATTGTAAAACAAAATGGTCAAATTAACATGTAACTATCATGTTTACAGAATAGACTTTATTTGTCACATTTATATTATAGCACAATTCATTTATTTCTTCGCATATCCCAAAATGCTCAGTAGCTGGGGTCAGAGCAGACGGTGCACCCCTGGAGCACAGAGGCTTAAAGGCCTTGCTCAAGGGCGGAAGTGTGGCAGTTTGGCAATACCAGAGCTTGAACCCCAAATCTTCCGATCAGTAACCCAGCACCATAACCGCTGAGCTACCACTTCCCTTCTCATTATAATTATCATACAAATACACATAATGATATAGATCATATTCAATATCGACAGAATCAGTTTAAAATAAAAAAAGACATCAGTCCGTGGCCTTCTGTATCCCTAAGCAATTTAGGGATAACAGTAAACAACAGTGAATTAACAAACCTAATAAAAAAAGAGTGTTTAAAAATGGGATGTAATGTAAGTGGTAGAATGTAAGTTTGATGTATCATGTGATTTTGCCTTTACTTTTCCAAAAGAATAAAAAATCTACAATTAAATGGAAATGTTATACATTATTATTAAGATCAATTAAAGTTGATAAAGGATGTATAATAATTCATGTACAATACAAATGTTAATGTATCAAAACTTTTTTATTTACAAACAGAATAAAAAGTAATTAAAAGTTCTGATGTCTCTTTAAGGTCTTTTTTGGGGTTAAATTACATTTTATACAGTAATATTTTGGGTCTCCGTGAACAGCAATCGAATCCAATGCAAATTGAAAGTATCAGCAAAATTATAACAATGAATGCTGTTATTAAGTGTCTTTATATCCATTTTGACCGGGGCAACACCCATACCGGAAGTCCAACTTTAGACGCGCATGCGGAAAAAAGTCCAGCTGGCTTAATCCTAGATTTTGACACTGCAGCTGGTTTGACCGCAGTCAGTGGCCGTGCGACAGGAAATCGAAAGCAGTGCGCGAGGAATTAAAATGTTTTATTTGTCCTGCTCTTAAATGTCTGCTTCCTGGACAATAAAGTGGACAATACATTTGAATGCACAGAACTTTACGGCATGAGACCACCAAGGTCTAAAAACCTGATCCTTGAAGCAAGCCGAGATCGCGTATCTTCTCCAGCAGATCAGTGTGAATGATGTTTTATTATTTTTTTTGTACTTCAGAAGAGTCCAGCGATGGTCCGCACAATCAGCGGTTGATACCGAATGTCCGTATGTGGTATAACACGTGATACGTGTACGTACATACATAGTAGTGTTTCCTCACTCTTAACCATCAGGGGCAGTGTTTGAATGGGTAAATTATTCCAATAAATAATGTCACAATGTGACGCATGGATTTAGTCATGCAGGTGAACATGAACATATCGTAGTGTTGGACTGGTTCAGGGTTTGTGGTTTGATCTTCGCTCTGTACAGAGAAAGACATTACCACACCAGGATGGAGCTACTTCAGATCCAGTATTTACTACATCTCTACTGAGAAGAAGAGCTGGAGTGAGAGCAGAAAGGACTGCCAGGGGAGAGGAGCAGACCTGGTGATTATAAACAGCAGTGAGGAACAGGTAGTGTACTGTACAAAAGGGAAAATTAAGAGATTATATATTTAAATGGCATATTTCTAAACTCTTTATTTGATGTTAGAATCCTGAATGGAAATCTTTAGATTATTGCACACCAGAATCACACTACAATATTTATAGAAGTTTATAAAAAAAATAAGCTGTTACTATAGAAACAATTTCCTATTACAATTCCCCATTCAATGTTAAAGTATTGTGCATGTTATGATTATAATAATGATGCACACCTTTATACCAATCAGATTACAAACTTCTGAATTAGAATGTGGTATAAGTTTCATTATTTATTAAAGAAAGACACGTGACACTTTTGTTTCTCATGCATATCGTCACAATAAAATTGGGAACATCTAATCAGTTGTTTTCCACACCAGGAATTTGTTGAGGTGTGGAGAAGAATCAAGGTGCTTGGATTGGTGCAAATGACAGAGACAGTGAGGGGACTGGAAATGGGTGGACGGTACCACAGTGATCAATAGGTAAGAGAATGAGAAAATTGGGTTTGGTACAGCAAGATGTCACTCTCACATGCAGAAGAACAAAGCAATCATTTTTAGTGCTGAGAGCTTATAAGGTGGCTTTCACTCTGGCAGTTTAGAGCAGAGTCTGCATAAAAACTGGTTTAAGTTTGGTTGCTTGGAAACTGTGCCGCAATTCTCTCAAATGTAAACATGGCTCATGTACAGGTGAAGGCTTAATTAGTAAGATAAGTAACCTGCATATGTGTTTTAGTTAATGACCGTCATTCATTTCCAAAACCGGTATGTACCATAAATTCTTACAATCAACAGTGTTCTCAAAAAAAAAAAATCTCTATTTTTTTTAGTTCATAGTATTTTGTGTATAAGGTACATGAAGAGTCACACTGTGTTCTCCGTGCATGATAATGCAAATGCACCAGGGTTCAATAAAATCCAAGTATATCTAGTGGGTTTAACTAAAATGGTCATGGTATAAAGTTTTATTCTCTCAGCAAAATAATTGTTTTCATTAGTTTTTAATTAAACCTGTAATAATGATAAAAGGTCAATAAAACTGTATAAAAAGAAGGTGAAGAAACATCATCCCATTTTCTGTTCCCGGTGTAATAGCCAGACACAACACAGATTCTTTTCTTTCAGTTTCTGGAATCCGGGTGAACCAAACATTAACAGGGATGAGGACTGTGCTTTTTTTGGCTATTACACTGGGAATTTAATTTGGATCTGTGAGAAAAGACTTAATATGTGAAATGTCGCATATGAGTGAAAAACACAAATGTTGAATTTTTTTATATTTTTATTGTTTTTATGTACATACTGGTAGGAAGAGAAACAAAGTGAAACCCCAACCTGTTTCTAGGAAAAAAGTAACGCTTGATTGATTGACTATTGATTTGTGTGATAACACTGTAAACCTCAATTCATATATTTCTACCCATATATATAATCATAACCTTACTAATATCTAATATATCTTACTAAAAGTACTTTTTAAATTTTCATCTAAATTTCTAAAACCGATTTGTAGAGTTTGTCTCTGATATTTGTGTTAAAGAATCTATAGTATAACAAGTAATAAATGTGTTTGCAAAAAAATGGGCTTTCTGGCAAAAATTATTTCGGTAAAACAAAAAAAAATCTGGCAAAAATGAAATCATCCATTAATCAGTTTTTAATCCAAGTCCAGCACAGCTTTAATTAGGACTAGAAATAAGAAAAACATTTCCCGGTGTTGGAGAATAAGCCCCACACTTTCACTCTATTTGTATTACACAGAAGAGAAGATACCTGAGCTGGAATAGGAAAAGTTCTCAGTGAAGCCGACAGCGCTCACTGGCTCAGGTAAGAAGAAATAAGAGAAAGGACACACAAGCTTATTTACCAGGTATCCGGAAAGCATTCACTCGGTTCACCTTTTCCAGATTTTGTTATGTTACAGACTTCTTTCAAAATGAATTAAATGCATTGTTTTCTTTAAAATACTTTAATTAATACCCCATAATGACAATGTGAAAAAAGTTTGTTTAAACTCTTTGCAAAATTTATTACAAATAAAAAAATCACATCTACATAAGTTTTCACAGCCTTTACCATGCCATTTAAAATTGAGCTCAGGTGCTTCTTGTTTCCACTGATCATCCTATAGATGTTTCTACAACTTGATTGGAGTCCACCTGTGGTAAATTCAGTTGATTGGGCATGATTTGGAAAGGCACACACACCTGTCTTTATTAGGTCCCACGGTTAAAAATTCTGAATTAACAGTGCAAGTCAAAGCACAAACCAACTACTCTAAGCAATGTCTCAGACCTGCTTATTTCTGCCTCTCACTGACTAAGCAAGTTATAACAAAGTGGCCAAATCAACTATTCTTTATGCATGAGCATTAAGCGACATATATCAAAGAATATTAGTTGATGGTTATATCCTCTGATTTAGATTCAGACTGGCGAGTTTGTGTCCTTGAGTATGTGTAGTTAACCAAGCACAAGACTCTAAGCGACTCTGGTTGGATAATAAACAATTAATTGAAAAGATGGAATGCTTGGAATAATCTATTAACAGTAAAGAGAAAACTTGACTGAGAAGGTGATAGGCTTTAATTAGATCAATTTAGGGTTAATTTTAGTCAGATTACAGTCAAAATTGTATTCATAAAACAAATTGTACATTTTAGTCTTTTACTGAAAACCCAGCACACCTTCACTAACACCAGTGGAGTCCATCATTGGGCTATTGGGTGGTTACCCGACAAAA
The DNA here is from genome assembly GCA_039877035.1 of Silurus lanzhouensis. Lineage (NCBI taxonomy): Eukaryota > Metazoa > Chordata > Actinopteri > Siluriformes > Siluridae > Silurus > Silurus lanzhouensis. Next base: position 4,873 of record JBCEWE010001382.1, on the reverse strand, counting down.
ATAAAAACAGGTAAATGGTCAATAACATCCCTATATAATAACCCCCTATCTATAACCCACTATCTATATCAATTTCCTTAATATTTTCCATAAGTATTTTGTATATCAGTAAAGCATAATGACATTTTACTTGATCTGTTGATTGTTGGATGTAAACCCATGCTATACATTGTATGAATGAAAGCTTTGTCATTTTATGCTAGTTTGAATTAACTAGGTCAATATTAAAATATCCACATATAACCACAATCGTTTGTACTGTTTTTGTAAACATTCTTTCTATCCAATCATTAACTATTCATATTAAATCAATATATTCATATCAAATCCAGATTCATGATCTCTTTACGTACAAATTTCCACAGTAATACATTTTACAAGTCATTAATTGCTACTGTCATGTTTTCCACATATTATTACCTCCCCCACTTCTATTCAATCTATATTCCTAATTGATTCATAACCATCAATCTCAAATCCACACCTTTGCATTATTAATCCAAGTCTCTGATATTGCTATGATGTTGAAATGATTCTTATATTGACTCAAATATTCTTTAATACTGCTGAAGTTGGCATAAAGACGTCTGTTCTTCAAGTGGATAATTGATATATTGGAATTGCTCACACGTATAATAACTACAGCTATTATTAATATTGATAAGTGAATTATTTCAGAATCAATATTATTTAATTATCCTGAATTTTATACTCTTTGTATACAAAAGTATTAATTCTAAACCAGGCATTAGTGTTGCACAAGCCAGTGCATTATGTTATCTGTGAGAAGTGTAGGTTATTTTGCTATTGACAGAGAAGCTCTTAGCATTAGAGAAGCGCATCCAGAGAGTCTAAAGAGAAGTAGTGAGTGCGAGAGCAATCCAGGTTCTGTAGGGGAAAGTCTGGATGCCCTAGGTGGAATTAGCATTTCCCCAACTCTGGCATTAGACCCCTGACAGCAGGGTGAGTGGGTGACGACTGAGCGGCATACTCACAAAGCCAAAGCTAACACTAATGCTCGCCAACGGGAGCACCATTCTTCACCGCTTCACGTGTCCAACAGGTTTGCTCTTCTCAGTGAAGCACCCGCTGAGAAACCTGAAAGAGCTTTGGTTATAGTATACTCTATTCTGCAGATTTGTGAAATTAGCCAGACCTTTAGGGGCACCAGCAGCATAGGTTATGTGTATACCAGGAGCCAGGGCACCATAGCAGGTCAACTTAGGTTTTAGGAAAGCACAGGTTCTCTAAGATAGTTTTTCACATAGGAGCTAATGATATACGCTTTCGGCAGTCAGAGGTTACTAAGAGTAATATTATAGAGGTTTGTAAATTAGCGAAGGCAATGTCCGATGCAGTAACATGCTCTGGCTCCATTCCAATGCGGTGTGGCGATGTAGCCTACAGCAGGTTATGGTCACTGAACTGCTGGATGTCCGAGTGGTGCTCCAAAAACAATGTGGCTTCATAGATAATTAGAGCAATTTTGAGGGCAAGGCTGGCCTGTTAGGGACGGTATCCATCCCACTCGGGAAGGTGCTGCTCTCATTTCTTGCATTTTAGGTCATAGTCTCAGAACAGCACAGTTATCAAGTGACTGTCCAGAGCCAAGGCCAGGGAGCTGAAAGACAGCTAAACCGACCGTCTGCTAGCTGCACAGAGTCGTCACTCAGGATCCATCAAATTAAGACTGTGTCTGTTCTCAGAATTCCAGAAAGTCTGTTTAAGTAACCTGATTAACATTAAATTAAATAGGACTGAATGCACAGTCAGCACCTTCTGATCTAAAAATTGGATTTTGGATATTAGAAGCGCTGACTATAATAAAATTATTACTGACCAGGAGTTAATATAATGTTTGACAGAAACGTGGATTAAACCGAATTAATACTTAGCATTAAATGAAGCGAGTCCTCCTGTGTATAGTTACATACACCAGCCCCCTCTAAATGCCAGAGGAGCGAAGTTGCAGCTATTATAATAATCATCTAAGTGTCACACAAAAAACTAAACACAAATATAAAACACTTGAAGTTCCTCACACCAACATAAAATATTCAGTGTCCAAAGTAGGTCTAGGCAGTCAATTCCATTAATTAATATGTATAGACTCCCAGGGCACTACTCTGATTTTTCATAGATTTTGCGGATTTCATCACAAAGTTAGCTCCTTCTTTAGACAAAGCAATTAACTGTTGGGGACTTTAATATTCATTTTGATAATCAGGAAGACTTTTTAAGAGCAGCATTGTGTCTATTCTAGATTCAGTTGAATTTATAATGGATGTTATAGGACCCATCATGGTGGTGGACACACTCTTGATTTATTAACATTTGGATTAAAAAAAAAATATTTTCATAACTTCACAGTCTGAAGCTATTTTAGACCCTTATCTCATCTCTTTTAAAATCTGCCTCAGTCATTGCATTAGTACCTCACCACGTTACCGTGTAATGTACATTTACGTCAGTTACAGCAGCACTTTTATCAATAATCTTCCGGAAATGATGATGTTGATTAGATCTCCGTCTGACCCCGCAGAGCTTGACTGGCCACTGAATACCTAGAATCAACGTTACGTTATCCTCTAATAGTGTAGCTCCACTTAAGACCAAAATGATCAGGGAGAAAAAAATTAGACCACTCAGAAATTAGAACGTAAATGGCGTCAAACTAAATTAACATTAATGAAAGAGTGCCTCCTAAATTGTAGAAAATCTCTTAGTGCTGCTAGATTAGCATATTTTCCACCCTCATAAAAAATAACAAGCATAATCCTAGATTTTTATTCAGCACGGTAGCAATATTCACAGGAAACAAAAGCACTTGTCTCTCTGTTGACACCATTGATCACACTATACTGCTTGCTAGACTTAAGAACGTTGTTGGAATAAAGAGAACAGCTCTCCTAAGAATCGTCACGGAAATTTTAATTTACCTTAATTTAAGAGCTCAAGCTTGACACGTCTAAATCGTTGATAAACCTGTTACTTGCATTGGTCTGTTTGCATTGGTCTGGCAGGCGAAGGCGGAGGCAGGCGAAGGCTGGAGACGGAGACATGACCTCAGCGCGACCAGGACGGAGGATGCCTGCAGCAGATACTGGAGACAGAGAGACGTCAACGGCGGAGGCCGGAGGCAGAGAGATGTCTTCAGCAGAGTCCAGAGGCTAAGCGACCCCATTGCCGAGACCAGAGACGAGTGTGACGAGAGTGACGCCTCTGTGGTGGTCAGGGCGGACTGATGCCCACTGGAGAGGACTGGAGGGGAGTGATGTCCAGCACAGAGAACTGGAGCAGAGCGATGTCCACCCGAAGACCGGAACAGGAAGACGTTCTTGTGGTGTCCTGAGGCCGAGCAATGCCTTCAGAGGAACTCAGGAGTGCTTTGTCATCATCTGAGGAGCCTGGATGTGTGATGTCGCCGGGGAGGAACCCAGAGGCGAGACTTCGCCCGGAGAGGAACCCAAAGGCGAGAAGTTGCCTGGAGAGGGAAGCTGAGAGGTGACCTTGTCTTCAGAGGGTCTAGGAGGCGAGCCGTCACTTTGTGGAGACTTGGGCCTGAGACATCCTCGTCGGAGGATCTCGAGAATGAGACGTCTTTGAAGGAGGAGCTCGGGGGCGAGACATCACCAACAAAGGGGCTTGGAGCGTGACACAAAAGGGGGGTGGCAGTGTGGATCCCTGCATCCACATTAGACAGTGGATGCTTGATAACTTCCTTCTGCTTAACTCAGATAAGACGGAAATACCTTCTTCCACCTTAAAAATATTGCTAAAATTACAAACTCGATTCCAAAATAGTTGGCACTCTGTACAATTGTGAATAAAAAAGAATGCAATAATTACAAATCTCATAAACTAATATTTATTCACAATAGAATATAGATAACATATCAAATTGAAAGTGAAATATTTTGAAATGTCATGCAAATATTGGCTCATTTTGGATCATAAGACATATTCCAAAAAAGGAACATTGTGACAGGTAGCAATAAGAGGCTGGAAAAGTTAAATGTAATATAGGGAACAGCTGGAGGACCAATTTGCAACTTTGCAAATTAGGTCAATTGAAAACATGATTGGATATAAAAGAGCTTCTCAGACTTGCAGTGTCTCTTAGAAGTCAAGATGGCAGAGGATCACCAATTTCCCAATGCTGCGGCAAAAAATAGTGGAGCAATATCAGAAAGGAGTTTTCAGAAAGAAATTGCAAAGAGTTTGAAGTTATCATCATCTACATTGCATAATATCATCCAAAAATTTCAGAGAATCTGGAACCATAGTAAACATATGGCACATCATAAAGAGGAAGATGCGACAAAGAATACCTAAGACAGTTGAGCAACTAGAAGCCTGAATTAGACAAGAATGGGACAACATTCCTATTCCTAAACTTGAGCAGCTTGTCTGCTCAGTCCCAGACGTATGCAGACTGTTATAAAAAGAAGAGGGGACGCCACACAGTGGTAAACATGGCCTTGTCCTAACTTTTTTGAGCTGTGTTGATGCCATAAAATTTTAAATCAACTTATTTTTCCCTTAAAATTATACATTTTCTCAATTTAAACATTTATGTCATCTATGTTGTATTTTGAATAAAATATTGAATTTTACACTTCATTGCATTCTGTTTTGTCACAATTGTATTGTGTCCCAAATCTTTTGGAATCGGGCTTGTAGAAATATGATTTTTACAGGATGCAAAAAAAAATTGTTATGCTTTGTTACATCTAGATTAGATTACTGTAATGCTTTACTGTCTGGATTTGAGTAAGTGCATAAATAGGCTTCCAGTTGTTCAGAATGCAGCAGCAAGAGTCCTCTCTAGATCTAGAATATATGACCACATCACCCGTGTTTTAATCATCTA
>JBCEWE010000499.1:985000-1092379 GCA_039877035.1 Silurus lanzhouensis | reverse complement strand
ACACGACACTCCATATGTTTCTTATATTTATTCATTTATATAAAAAATCCTCACCCAATCAGCGAAGAGCATAGAAACTTGAGAGAACCAATCATATGTACGGAGTTAAACCCCGCCTACTTCCGCTTCTTACTGGCGGGAGCTGCAAACCAGGAAGCGACTGCACTGCCTGACGAGATAAACAAACAAACGAGAGTTTCTGCTCTTTTTCTTTATTATTATTATTATTATTGTTGTAATACAACATGGCTCCTGATCCTGCAGCAGAATCAGATAAAGGGAAGTGGAGTAAAACCCGAGAGGCCATGGCTCATTTCCGTAACTTGCTTTTGTGCTCTAAATGGTAAGTTTTTTCAGATAGCAACGCTATCGTGGGCTTGGGCTCTGTCCCAATTCTCTTCATGTTCACTCCAGAAGTGCACAGAATAGGGTATGACGTAATGGCTGCTAGCGCGTATATAGGGCGCTTAATAATGGAATGGTGATGTATTTGGGATTTGGCCCTCATCAAACTGTTTTTAAAGAAAATAAATGTTATTTATGTGACAATAAGTTTCTAAAAAAATTTTTTTTGTTTAATTGGGTTTTTCTTATGCATATAAGTTACGTATAATAATAAATGCTTATTCTTGACGTAGCAGATGTTTTAAATCAACCTGGTGTATGTATAAGTGTGTGTTTATTTATTTTATTTATTATAATTTTGACATTTTCCTAGATGTAGATGATAAAGAGCAAAACATTTGACATTAAAGCTTCATTTAGATGCTGTATATATCCTGTAAATACTAAATATTTTACTTCCTGTTTACTTTATTTATTAAAATATGTTGTTGGATTTGCATGTTCGCTCTAAAATATGTTTTTTCGTGATTCTGATAGCTCGAACATCCTGAGTGAGCCGGTGTGTCTGGGAGTCTGTGAGCATCTCCTGTGCAGGTGTGTTCATCAGCGAAAAATAAACATCTCTCTTCTTCAGATGGAGAAGTCTGTCTCCCTGTAGATTCGCTGGATGATCAGTAACTCAATGCATTAACAATACAACCACCACAAGCCCACTCCACACCCTGTTACAACCGAACAAACCCCACATCACAGCACAGCACAACTGCCCACACATTGTTACAATCAATAAAACTGCTCATGTTGTGCGTTAGAATCGACTCAGGACTGTATTACAACCGATTATATTCCTACTATCTCGCACCTCAAATTACAGCATGTTGGCTCTGACCTTCCACCATGGTACAATCAGCTGTACACCATGTTACATCCACCTACCATGTTACATCCTCCTACCATGTTACAACCAGCTGTACACCATTTTACATCCTCCTACCATTTTACATCCTCATACCATTTTACATCCTCATACCATTTTACAACCAGCCGTACACCAGGTTACAACCAGCTGTACATCATGGTATGAATTTCTACCATGTTGCAACCTCCTACCATGGTGCAAGCAGCCATACACCATGGTACAACCTCATATTATAATACAACCATCTGTACGTCATGTTACAACCAGCTGTACACCATGTTACAATCTCCTACAATGTTACATCCTCCTACCATGTTACAAATAGCTGTACACCATGTTACAACCTCCTACCATGGTACAACTAACCATACCACCATGTTATAACCTCCTACTATAATACAACCAGCTGTACATCATGTTACAACCAGCCATACATTGTTACAACCAGCTGTATACTATGTTAAAACCTCCTATAATGTTACAACGAGCTGTACACCATGTTAAAACCTCCTACCACATTATAACCAGCCGTACACCATGTTACAACGAGCTGTACACGATGTTACAATATTATCATGTTACAACCTCCTACCATGTTACACCCAGCCATACACCATGTTACACCCAGCCATACACCATGTTACCACCTCCTACCATAATACAACCAGCTGTACACCATGTTACAACCTTCTACCATGGTACAACCAGCCATACACCCTGTAACAACCAGCTGTACTCAATGTTACAACATCCTACCATGTTACAAACATCTGTACACCATGTTACAACCTCTTACCATAAATACAACTATTTGTACATTGTGTTACAACTAGCCATATACCATGTTAAAACCAGCTGTGCACCATGTTACAACCTGCTACCATAATACAACCAGCTGTACATCATGTTAGAACCAGCTGTGCACCATCATAAAACTAGCTTTGCACAATGTTACAACCTCCTACCATCATACAACCAGCTGTACATAATGTTACAACCAGCGATACACCATGTTAAAACCAGCTGTGCACCATGTTACAACCTCCTACCATGTTACAAACAGCCTTACACCATGTTACAACCAGTATTTATCAGTTAGGTTTGTGTGTGTGTGTGTGTGTGTGTGTGTGTGTGTGTGTGTGTGTGTGTGTGTTGTTCCAGGTCGTGTGCAGGTCCTCGTGTGGGAGACGGCTGCAGTGTGTGTCTCAGTCCCTCCTGGGTGAAAGACGTCCACATTAACAGACAGATCAGTAACATCACACAGCTCTTCCTTCAGCTAGAGGCAGTGCTCTGTCCAGCCGAGTGCTCAGGTAAAACTTCACCACACACACACACACACACACCCTGCATTTCACATCCAGCATGTCACGTTCCTCCCCCAACGCGTCACGCTCCTCCCCCAACGCGTCAACCTCCTCCCGCTCCTCCCCCACGTCACGCTCCTCCCCCAACACGTCACGCTCCTCCCCCACATCACGCTCCTCCCCCAACGCGTCACGCTCCCCCTCTTCGTGTTGTACAGAACCTCGCCACCTTTCAAACAGTTTCTTTGCAACTTGACCTCCTTCATCTCTGACTGCATGTTCCTGCTGAATATTCACTCCTCCACAATTAACCAGGGGGAAAAGAAATGTATGCAAATATCTGGCAGAAATTCACCTCAGCTAATGACTATCATCACACGACGCACGTGATCTTTGAGAATTCGAGATTTCGAGGAGATTAAATTATTATAACGATTTTGATGTGCTTTTTTTTCCTCACTTTAAATTCTAGTCCCTATTTAGAAGAAGTTCCACAGGATTTTGTGGAGTTATCATGCTCAATCACAGTTAGGTAGTGTTTATTACACATTATAATCATTATATAAATCATCAAGGGACAGACATACACTGTATCACCAAAGGTTTGTGGACACCTGCCCATAAGATTGCTATGTTCTTCTATTTTAACTTCCCATTCCACATTTATTCCCCATGAACGGTTATATTAACCTCCACTCTCTTCTGGGAAGAAGTTCCACTGGATTTTGTGGAAACTTTGTACTCATTCAGAGACAAAGTAAAGTCAGGTACTGTTGGAGGTGAGGAGGTCTGGGGTGCAGTCATCACATTCATCCCAATGGTGTTAATTAGTTTTAAAGCTCTATAGCAGGAGATCTTTTACATCTTCCAACGCATGTAAAGCATATCTTCATGGAGCTGTCATGCTACCAAATGCATCCAAAAAGGCGGGTGTGCCAATACTTTTGGACAAACCATATCCTGTGTTTGATAGTCAACCATTTTTTTTTCTGGCTCATCCCAATCCAAAATGGCCGACGTGGTCAGACGGAGGACATGAAGTGTTTGGATGTGATCTGCTTCATCATCATTGATTGTTTGGCTGTTTTGCATTTCAGCGCCTCCTCCCGATCCTTCAGCTCCCTCTGCGGAACCCTGCGTCCTCGCTAAGAAGAAGAACTTCAAGATCTGGTTCAGCCCGAAGAGCCGCAAAGTGCGCTGCCGCGTGGACACCCCGGAAGACTCGAACCCGTCTGTCCCGATACGCTCCGACACCAGTGCACTATCCGTCTTCAACTTCACCTCCTCCTCGCAGGACTCGGGCTCCTCCACACCTCCCAGAACGAGAAGTGGCTCTGAGCAGAAGAAAAAGAAGACAAAAGGACGTAAGAAACGCAAGAACGTCGTTAGGAAATTCAGGTTTCAGAGCAAGGCGAAGAAGATGAGGCTGGAGGCCGTGAACCAGCAGTGGGGGTTTGGGAAAGATGATGCTCTTGAGATGGAGGACGGGAATGATTTGGAGAACCAGAGTGAGGTGAGAAGCGGTAAAAGAGTGTCCTTTCAATGTCCAAGCAGCAGCACTGAACAGGACGAGGAGGTTCCTCAGGCTGAGAACCAAGTTCTCAATCTGACAATGTCAACGAGGAGTATCTTGAAGGACGGGACGGAAATGACACCCGAGATCCAACGTTCTCCTCCGAAAAGATCCAACCCACATGCAGGAAGCTTGCAGAGCACTCCAAAGCGCCCCAGATTATCTCCAGGCCAGAGCATGAGAAGAAAGAGGAGATCGGCTTTATCTCCATGTTTATCTTCAGACACACATTTAGGCGTTTCTGAAAGATCTCCAAAGGAAAGTCCAGGAAGGACTCCTGTCACTGGGAGGAGCCAGACAAGCCCCGCCCACATGAAGAGGAACCATAAAGGAGAGACACCCCTGCATCTTGCTGCCATTAAGGTCCAGGCTTCAAATTTTTCTAAATTCTTTGAGTAAATTTAAGGATAATTTGGGATCGGGAGAAATCTGGGAATCTCTGAAATGATGAATGATGGTGTGATGTGCAGGGGGACGTGGAGATGACGAGAGAACTCCTGCAGCAGGGAGCCGACCCCAACCTAAAGGATCATGCTGGCTGGACACCACTGGTCTGTACCATCTCTCTCACTCACTCACTCATCCACTCACATCCACTCACTTACTCACTCACACACTCACACACTCTTCCACACACTCACAGTCGCCATGGCTTGCTCATCAGGGATAAATGCACACCATCCACCTTGACTGTTGATTTCTGTAAAGCTGCTTTGAGACAATGTCTATTGTGAAAAGCGCTATACAAATAAACTTGACTTAACTCACTCACTCACTCACTCACTCACTCACTCACTCACTCACTCACTCACTCACTTACACATCCACTCACTCACTCCCACATTCACTCACTCTCACATTCATGCACTTTCTCACTCACACACTCTCTCACATTCACTCACTCACTTACATGCCCTCACTCACTCACACACTCGCACACTCTCCCACATCCACTCACTCACTCACTTACTCACTCACTTACACACTCGCACACTCTCCCACATTCACTCACTCACTTACTCACATTTACTCACTCTCTCTCACATTCACTCACTCACTCACTCACTCACTTACTCACATTTACTCACTCTCTCTCACACTCACTCACTCACTCACTCACTCACACACTCGCACACTCTCCCACATCCACTCACTCACTCACTTACTCACTCACTTACACACTCGCACACTCTCCCACATTCACTCACTCACTTACTCACATTTACTCACTCTCTCTCACATTCACTCACTCACTTACTCACTCACTTACACACTCGCACACTCTCCCACATTCACTCACTCACTTACTCACATTTACTCACTCTCTCTCACATTCACTCACTCACTCACTCACTCACTCACTCACTCACTCACTTACTCACATTTACTCACTCTCTCTCACACTCACTCACTCACTCACTCACTCACTCACACACTCGCACACTCTCCCACATCCACTCACTCACTCACTTACTCACTCACATCCACTCACTTACACACTCGCACACTCTCCCACATTCACTCACTCACTTACTCACATTTACTCACTCTCTCTCACATTCACTCACTCACTCACTCACTTACTCACATTTACTCACTCTCTCTCACACTCACTCACTCACTCACTCACTCACTGACTCACTCACTTACTCACATTTACTCACTCTCTCTAACATTCACTCACTCACTCACTGACTCACTCACTCACTCACTCACTCACTCACTCACTCACTCACTCACTCACATTTACTCACTCTCTCTCACATTCACTCACACTCACTCACTCACTCACATTTACTCACTCTCTCTCACATTCACTCACTCACTCACTCACTCACTCACATTTACTCACTCTCTCTCACACTCACTCACTCACTCACTCACTCACTCACTCACATTTACTCACTCTCTCTCACATTCACTCACTCACTCACACACTCATTCATTCACTCTCACTCATCAGTTACCTACTCAATTACTCACCCACTCACTCTCATTTTCTCACTTTCACACTCACTCACTCACTCAATTACTCACCCACTCACTCTCTCATTTTCTCACTTTCACACTCACTCACTCACTCTCCCACATTCTCTCACTCACTCACATTCACTCACACACTCACACACATTCACTCACTCACACATTCATCCACTCACTCACACATCCACTCTCTCACTCACTCTTCCACATTCACTCACTCTCCCACATTCACTCACACACACTCAATTACTCACTCACTCCCACATTCACTCACATTCACTCCCACATTCACTCACTTACTCATTTACTCTCTCTCACATTCACTCACATCCACTCACTCACTCACTCACTCACTCACTCACTCACTCACTCACTCACTCCCACATTCACTATCATTCACTCCCACATTCACTCACATTCACTCACTCACATTCACTCCCACATTTACTTATTCACTCTCTCCCACACTCACTCACTCACTCACTCTCTCCCAGATTCACTCACTCACTCACTCTCTCCTACATTCACTCCCACATCCACTCACTCTCTCCCACATTCACTCACATTCACTCCCACATTCACTCACTCACTCACTCACTCACTCACTCACTCACTCACACATTAATTCACTCACACACTCACTCTCTCCCACATTCACCCCCAGATTCACTCACTCACTCACTCACTCACTCACTCACTCACTCACTCACTCAATTATTCACCCACTCACTCTCTAATTTTCTCACTTTTTCACTCACTCACTCACTCTCTCCCAGATTCACTCACTCACTCACTCTCTCCTACATTCACTCCCACATCCACTCACTCTCTCCCACATTCACTCACATTCAATCACATTCACTCACTCACTCACTCACACATTAATTCACTCACACACTCACTCACTCACTCTCTCCCACATTCACCCCCACATTCACTTACTCACTCACACACTCACTCACATTCACACATTCACTTACTCACTCATTCACTTACTCACTCATTCACTCATTTATTCTCACTCACTCACTCTCTCTCACATTCACTCACTCACACATTAATTCACTTACTCACTCACTCACTCTCACTCACTCAATTATTCACCCACTCACTCTCTAATTTTCTCACTTTTTCCCTCATTCACTCACTCGGTCACTTGCTTAAACTTAAGTTACTAATCTGTCAGACATGTTTGTAAGGAGTTCCGTTCTCATGTTTTTAAGGCGAGCAGCTCCGCCTCAGTCACTCGATATCGATACGTGGTGACGTCGTGTATTATTCACGCACATTCACGTGTTTAATAAATATTAGTCTATGTGCACTTTACATACTACAACACACTGACGTCGCCCTTCTGCTTTGCATGTCTGTCCTTGTTATGAAAGATGTCACCATAACATTGTGTTCAAGTAAATGGATACTCTGAGGAACACGCCACTCACACACACACACACACGCACACACACACACACACACACACACACACACACACACACACACTCTTAATTTTGCAGTCTCTCATCTGCTGTAAACAAGACTACTCACTGATACGGTCTAATGGGCAGAAAGAAAATCATGAACTGCCTCCCCTAGAGAGAGAGACACACACACACACACACACACACACAGACTCCTTCCTTTTAGTTTATTTTGTAAGATGGTCTCATGTAGCAGCATGCTTTTAATGTCATATTTGATACTGTGTCTAGGGTTGCCAGGTTTAAAAAACTATGCAAATATAAAATGTGTCTATTTGGGACATTAGGGAAAAAAGAGAGGAATAATTTTTTGCTTTTATTACGGCATCAAGTCTTTGCGGGCAAGTCTCAAGTAACTCATCTAGACTTTTGCAATTTTATCCCACACTTATTTGCAAAAAAAAAAAGTTACTTCAAATTGCGAGGGGGTCTCTGGTGTATGACTTTTTTTTTAAACTCATTTCATAGTTAACATAGTTTAACATTTCATGTTAAAATATGAAATTCCTCTTCATTTTAAGCTTTTTGACAGAATACAGAAGCGTTTGTGGCAGAATATCTTTTGGAGCTGTTCATTTTTCCATCTATCTTGAAAAGTGCCCCTGGTCTAGCTGAAGAAAAGCAGCCTCAAAGCATAATACTACCCCCACCATGCTTTACTGTCGGGAGACGTAAAGGTGCTTTATACCTGTCACGTGTACTTGACAGCACAGTGCCATTTTTTTTCTTCACATATACTATTGATATTAGGAGCACAGAGGGTTAGAGGCCCTGCTCAAGGACTTATAAGTGGCAGCTTGACAGTACAGGGAGTGAACCCCAGAGCCTTAAATACAGTATGGTATTTCCTCCATGATGCTTTGTATTGTGCCAAACATGCCTTGTAGAGTTCTGAATCTTTAGACGCATTTCAGACTTGCCGGCCTCTTCTTCTTTCCATCCCACCCCACAGCCCAGGCTTGTGCAGAATACAGGAGATGGTAGTCACATGTAAGGCAAGACTAGTACTAGTGCCAACTTTTTCTCCTCATCTTCTCATCAACTTTGGAGGGTCCTCCTGATCTACATTTTCTCCACTTATTGATGATGACAGTGTTTCATGGTACATTCAGTGTCTTTGATATTCCTTTCTACACCTCTCCTTATTGGTACCCAGGGTTGCAAAATCTCTGGAATTTCCCAGACTGCAAACGTTCCATGGAAATTAACGGGAATAAACTGGGAATTTATGAAATTGCAGGTTGGCCTCTAACGGGGAGCTTAAATGTAGTAAAAAAAATCTTGCAGGATAATGTTGGGTAAAAAAAACAGATTGAATGCAATTTCAGCACACAGCACACTTACTGCAGGGCTGCTGAGGCCACGCCCCCTACATTCACTGCATTCCTCAATCACATAACACACACAATTTCTCGAATCCTGCACACAAAATAATGTCAAAATGTCTTTTAGCAAGTATTCACGTAAATCACAAATATTACATTGTATGTTTAAAACTTAAACTGTAAAAACTGCTGTGTAAGCTATTCTGCTACAAAATGATACAAATTCAATTTAGTGAAAAAATATTTTTCTTTATTTTATTAGTATTTGTTAAGTCTGTATTAGTGTATCAGCTTATGACCAAAGAATTTGTTAATTATGTTTGTATATGATTTAAAATTTCTAATTAGTTCTCATAAATTCCCATAAATTCTTATAAAATTCTGGTAAAATTCCAACTTGTCCGAAATTCCCAGGTGAAGTTTCCCCTAGAAAGTTTTTGGCAAGTTTTTGTAAATTTACACAAACAATAAGAAATATCTGCATCCATCACAGGCACGCCGGGTGCATTGTCCGGTTCCCGGCTCCTCCCACTCCCAAGCTCCTCCCCCAAGTCCCTCTTCCAGTCTTCACTTCCTCAAGCATGGGGCAGCGGGAGTCCTGCACCATGGACATCTTTCAACGCATCTCATTATTATAGGTGCACCAGGAACTCTGTGAACTCTAAATGGGTTCAGCAAGACATCCAAGACAACATTTACAAAGACAAAGGAACATCTGGCTTATACTGTGTGGGGCCAAAAGTATTGGGACACCCCTCTTTTCCACCCATATGTGGTTCTTCCCTGAACTGTTCCCACAAAGGACGTCTTTGGATACAGAAAATTTCTCCCTCACGTGAACTAGGAGACCCAAACTTGTTCCAGCATGACAATGCCCCTGTGCACAGGAAACAGCTTCATGAAGATCTGCTTTAAATGGGTTGGAGTGGAAGATCTCCTGCTACAGAGCTCCATCCTACTGAACATGGATGAACCCCCAGGTCTCCTCACCTTACCTACATCAGCACCTGAGTCACCCTTGTGGCTGAACGAGCACAGATTTCATGAAGACGTATATGATTGATACAGAGACGGCTATGACGTAATGAACATGTAAACAAAGATCCTTTTGCTCTCTCATAGTTACGCTGCGGTAAAGCGTCTCTGCGTTATCCGCAATTCCACACATTATTAGGTTTAAATTTGCATCTGTCTCAGAAACGACTTTACTCCCTGGCTTCTGATTGAACTCGCCCTCGGCTCAGCCGACTGTCTACTGCTCATCGTTATTTATTTGTTTATTTATTTATTCATTGCCTTGTGTTTGAAGCTGGAACAAACAGCGTCGCTCTGGTATTATAATCTGGATCTCGGGCCCCCGGGGGAGAGGCGTTTGGTGTTAATGATGCGTTTAATTTGAGTTTAATAGCAAATAGCTCACACAGAGAGACACACACACACACACACACACACTTTTCAAATATGGCAGCTATTATTATATTATTTTATTGTGTGTGTGTGTGTGTGTGTGTGTGTGTGTGTGTGTGTGTGTGTGTGTGTGTGTAAAAATGCAGTCCAGTTTTAAGTGTATTGTGTGTGTTTGTGCACGAGCATTTGCACAAGTGTGTAAGCACGTGTATGAGTATAAAAGAGACAAATAGAAAAAAATAGAACGAGCAAGAAAGGAATATTGTTTTTGCTTGTGTGTGTGTTTAAAATAATAAAATAATCCTTAAAATATCTGTATATATGCTTTTTAGTATCTATAGATGCGTGTGTGTGTGTGTGTGTGTGTTTTGATTTTGGTCTCATTGGAGTTTATTCTGCCCTCTTTCCCACAGCACGAGGCATGTAATCTAGGTCATGTGGGTGTGGTGGAGGTGCTGCTCCAGCAGGGGGCACTGATTAACACACCAGGCTATGAGAACGACTCTCCTCTCCACGACGCCGTGAGGAACGGCCACGTCGCAGTCGCCAAACTGCTGCTGGAGCATGGAGCCTCCACCACTGTCCTGTAAGCGCGCGCACACACACACACACACACAAACTGAGAGCCGTACCCTTCACCCTGTCACTGGTCTCATTTGTCACTGGTCAGATCAGTAAAATAAGTGTTATATTATTATTCTGTTATATCTGATATGTAAAGTGGCTACAGAAAGAGGGTGGGGTTTGCCTGAGCTAATTTGCATCTATGTAGAGCATGTAGAATTGATCTTTCTTTCTTGTTTCTCTTTCTCCATCTCTCTCTCTTTCTCTCTGTCTTTCTCTTTCCCTCTCTCCATCTCTATGTGTTTGTGCTTCTGTCTGTGTGTCTGCCTCTGTCTCCGCGTGTCTGTTTTGGCATCTGTCTCTCTGTTTGCGCGTCTCTCTCTGTGTCTGTTTTGGCAACTGTCTCTCTGTCTGCGCGTCTCTCTCTGTGTCTGTTTTGGCAACTGTCTCTCTGTCTGCGCGTCTCTCTCTGTGTCTGTTTTGGCAACTGTCTCTGTGTCTGCGTCTCTCTCTGTGTCTGTTTTGGCATCTGTCTCTGTGTCTGCACGTCTCTCTCTCCCTCTCTGTCTGCGCGTCTCTCTTTTCCTGTCTACACGTCTCTCTCTGCGTCTATTTTGGCATCTGTCTCTGTCTGCGCGACTCTCTCTCTCTGTCTGCGCGACTCTCTCTCTCTGCCTGCGCGACTCTCTCTCTCTCTGTCTGCGCGTCTTTCTCTCTCTCTGTCTGCGCGTCTCTCTCTCTCTCTCTCTGTCTGCGCGTCTCTCTCTCTTTGTCTGCGCGTCTCTCTCTCTTTGTCTGCGCGTCTTTCTCTCTCTCTGTCTGTGCGTCTCTCTCTCTCTCTCTGTCTGTGCGTCTCTCTCTCTCTCTTTGTCTGCGCGTCTCTCTCTCTCTCTCTGTCTGCGCATCTTTCTCTCTTTGTCTGTGCGTCTCTCTCTCTCTCTGCGCGTCTCTCTCTCTCTCTCTCTGCACGTCTCTCTCTTTGTCTGCGTGTGTCTCTCTCTCTCTGTCTGCGCATCTTTCTCTGTGCCTGCGCGTCTCTCTCTTTCTGCACATCTTTCTCTGTGTCTGCACGTCTCTCTCTGTGTCTGCTTGTTTGTTTGCCTGCCTGTCTCCGTGTCTGCACTTCTGTGTCTGCGCATCTGTCTGTGTTTCTGCATGTCTGTTTGGGCATCTGCCTTTTTGTCTGCGCATCTGCTATTATCACTGTAGATCACCAGAGGGTCTTTATGATACTTCTTTTTATGCTGATGATCCTGATGAAGCCAAGCTTGTTTTTCACTAGAACGGGTATTAAACACCCTAAATATCAGAGTTCTGAAAGTTCAGCTTATCCCCTCATCCATTTTGGCCACGTTATCGTTTTATCTGGACACAATTATACGGCTCTCGTCTCATTGACGCACTTTTTTCACGTCGCTTGTTCCCATGTGGTCGGAAAAGGCGGGAATCCCAGTGGCTCATGAATCCAAATGAAATATTTTACGGACCAGTGGACCTGTTAATTGTCCCCCAGGTGTTATCTGCACACTGACGCTTAATCTGAGCAAACGACATTCTGTCTGTTTTCTTCCTCAACTCCGCTGAGGTTGCTGCTCAGATTAAACCTCCCGTTAGGGAACCGCGGCGACGCTCACGGACCTGCACGTTCCGCAAATTATCCGCTAGCAAACATCGCCGCATACTGATGTGTGTTGTGGAATGTTTTTTAAAACACAGCGCTCGAGATCGAGTTGTTGTTGCTACATCACAGCGATTGAAGGTTTTCTAGCTATTTATCGAACTTTTTACTTCGAATTCAACATCCGAAGAAATTTGTCAATTTATCGATTCCCAATCAATGTCACCAGAATTCAGAAACCAGGTGTGCAAATACGAGTATAATCCAATAGCATGTAGAACTGCCTTTCACTATAATTACGTCTTGATTCGATCTCCAAAACATTCCATTTTATTTGTAAAGCGTCTTTAACAATGGACGTTGTCCCAAAACGGCTTTACTGAAATAATTCGATTCTAGAATTTGAATTTATAAGTTTAGTTCCTGTAAGTCTGTCCCTAATGATTGAGGCAGTGGCAGCTGTGGTAAGGAAAATCCCCCTGAGACTTCATGAGGAAGAAACCTTAAGAGGAACCAGACACCACAGTTAATTACAGTCCAAAACCATGCTCAAACTTCTTCAGTTGGTCAGCAACTTCATTTTTATGCTGTTCATGTGGAACCATCTGTCTGTCTGTTTAGCTATCTATCTACTTTCCTTCCTACCTTCTTTCCTTTATTCTATCCAAACTTCTACATTTTCCTCCCTCCAAAATGTCTTTATTCCTGATGTCCTTCCTTTCTCCCTTCCTTCCAAATTTTCTTTTAAACTTCCTTCCAAATGTCCTTCCTTCCAAATGTTTTATCCATCCATCCATCCATCCATCCATCCATCCATCCATCCATCCATCCATACAATCTTTCTTTTAAACATACATCCATCCATCATCCATCCTTCCATCCATCCATCCAATCTTTCTTTCAAACATCCATCCATCCATCCCTCCAATCTTTCTTTTAAACATTCATCCATCCATCCATCCATCCATCCATCCAATCTTTCTTTCAAACATCCATCCATACATCCATCCATCCATCCATCCATCCAATCTTTCTTTCAAACATCCATCCATACATCCATCCAATCTTTCTTTCAAACATCCATCCATCCATCCATCCATCCAATCTTTCTTTCAAACATCCATCCATCCATCCATCCATCCATCCATCCAATCTTTCTTTCTTTCAAACATCCATCCATCCATCCATCCAATCTTTCTTTCAAACATCCATCCATCCATCCATCCAATCTTTCTTTCAAACATCCATCCATCCATCCATCCAATCTTTCTTTCAAACATCCATCCATCCATCCATCCATCCAATCTTTCTTTCAAACATCCATCCATCCATCCAATCTTTCTTTCAAACATCCATCCATCCATCCAATCTTTCTTTCAAACATCCATCCATCCATCCAATCTTTCTTTCAAACATCCATCCATCCATCCATCCATCCATCCATCCATCCATCCAATCTTTCTTCCATCCATCCATCCATCCATCCATCCATCCAATCTTTCTTTCAAACATCCATCCATCCATCCATCCATCCATCCATCCAATCTTTCTTTCAAACATCCATCCATCCATCCATCCAATCTTTCTTTCAAACATCCATCCATCCATCCATCCAATCTTACTTTCAAACATCCATCCATCCATCCATCCATCCATCCATCCAATCTTTCTTTCAAACATCCACCCATCCATCCATCCATCCATCCATCCAATCTTTCTTCCATCCATCCATCCATCCATCCATCCATCCATCCATCCATCCATCCAATCTTTCTTCCATCCATCCATCCATCCATCCATCCATCCATCCATCCATCCATCCATCCAATCTTTCTTTCAAACATCCATCCATCCATCCATCCATCCATCCATCCATCCAATCTTTCTTTCAAACATCCATCCATCCATCCATCCATCCATCCATCCATTCAATCTTTCTTTCAAACATCCATCCATCCATTCATCCATCACTCCAATCTTTCTTTCAAACATCCATCCATCCATCCATCCAATCTTTCTTTCAAACATCCATCTATCCATCACTCCAATCTTTCTTTCAAACATCCTTTCAAATTTATTTCCTTAAACCTAAAGCCCTAAATGGTGTTACAGGAATATATTTGGTCTTCGAGCTGTGGATTACGCTGCGACCCCAGAAATACGAGAGGTCCTCAGTTTGTTCCCTGAAGCTCCTCATCCAGGAACCACAGTGCTGAGCTCTCCAGCCAACCTGTTAAAGGTACAGACCACACACACACACACACACCACACACACACACACACACACACACACACACACACACATTCTCTCTCTCCTGCTTTCTTTTCTCTAACACACAAATCAGGCCATTTGTCATATACACAACTGTACAGTGTAGGACGTGCAGGGAAAGACATTTAAAACTATTCCATGACTGGAGATGGGGAACAATGATAGTGCTGATTTATGTACTGAAAGAATTGGTAGGTCTTTTAGATGTCTTTCTTGTAGCCTGATAGATGGTGAGAGCAGTCGAGCAGTGGTAGGAGGTAGTGTGGTGAGGTGGTTAACGATGGAGGAATGACTGACAAGGACAAAACCAGTGCCATTAGGATGTGGAAGATCTCCTGCTATAGATCTCTAACTATGAACACCTTGATGAATGTAAACACTGACTTGTGGCTGAATGAATCTTTACAAATCTCCACAAAATCTACTGAAACACCTTCCCAGAACAGTGGAGCTTATTATAACAGTAAATGGGAACTAAATGTAGAATGTGATGTTCAAAAAGACAATGGTAGTCAGGTGTCCACAAACGTGTCAATATAGTGTATTTTTACATGTTGTAGTCTCCAGCTGGGATGAAGAAGGGGATCCAGGTCATTCTGATTGGGAGTAAACTGACAGAAGCTCAGCAGAACCAGCTCAGGAGGGCAGCTCGAGATTTGGGAGGAAAACGAGTTGAGACTTTCTCCAGTGCAGGTAAACACGAACACGTAGGTATGATGTGTTGGAATGAATCATGAAATAAATCATTAAAAAATTATTATTATTATGGAGCTGCTGTGGTGTAATGACCCAAATACATTGTATGATTTCTGGCCGTCCCAGACGAATGCCCGGTATACAGTTTTGGGTGGTCCCAGACAAACTGCCCCGTATGCAATGTACGATTTTGGGCCGTCCCAGACGAATGCCCGTTATACAATTTTGGGTGGTCCCAGACGAATGCCCGTTATACAATTTTGGGTGGTCCCAGACGAATGCCCGTTATACAATTTTGGGTGGTCCCAGACGAATGCCCGTTATACAATTTTGGGTGGTCCCAGACGAATGCCCGTTATACAATTTTGGGTGGTCCCAGACGAATGCCCGTTATACAATTTTGGGTGGTCCCAGACGAATGCCCGTTATACAATTTTGGGTGGTCCCAGACGAATGCCCGTTATACAATTTTGGGTGGTCCCAGACGAATGCCCGTTATACAATTTTGGGTGGTCCCAGACGAATGCCCGTTATACAATTTTGGGTGGTCCCAGACGAATGGCCGGCGCTCATCCACGTGCCTGCTGCCACATTACAGTAGTGTGAATTGCTTTGTTATGCTAAATAAAAAAAAAACGCTTCATAAGTAGTTTTTCCCTTTTCTTTCCATTTAAGTGAGTACACCATCCACTTCAAGCATAACGAGCATAATTACAATCGTTCCCCTCGTTCATTTCGCTCTCCTTCCGCCGTTCCTCTCAGGACATGAAACCTACTCGCACGACTTCACGACAGCGGCAAAAAAACTACGATGGAAGTCGTTCGGTGATGTCAAACGAGCACAAAAAAGCTGTGAATTAAAAGGAGGTGTGCTCTTTTTGTTCCTTCGTTTTGTTTATTTTCAGATGCATTAAAAAAAATTAAGTATATATATATAATCTCTTTTTAATTTTGCACATCGGCGCTTTTTAATAACGAGCGAGCGGAAAGTCTTTGTTAGTCAGGAAGCAGGAAGAAGGAAAACGTGTTTGAGTTGTAATGAACGGCTGCCACGTTACTTGCTTGTAATATGCAAATGAGCTGCTAATGTTCCAGTTTGGGAATAATATCGCTTACCGTGGAAACTACACGTCCGCCTCAGGGGGGGAGGGGAGGAGGAACCGGAGGAAGACTTTAGAAAGCCTTATTGTGGACATAAAGGCGTCACATGACTTGTCACCTGACTCATACCCAGGTTATAGCAGATGCCTTCAACTTCTCACGAGCATTCACAATCAACTCTAATGTCAATTCTGACTTTCCAACTGAGAGACTTTCCAACTGTATATCTATCTGTCTCTCTCCATCTCTCTCTTTCTCTCTCTCTGTCTCTCTCAATCTATTTGTCCTTTCATCTCGTTCTCTCTATCTAGCTACCTTCCATCCATCTTTTTATTTGTCTTTGTCTGTCTGTCTATCTATCTGCCCTCCATCTCTTTCTCTAGATAGATAGATAGATAGATAGATAGATAGATAGATAGATAGATAGATGGATAGATAAATACAGTAGATAGGTGGAGGGCAGATGGATGGATAGACAGTCTGTTCGTCTGACTATTCATTTCTCTCTCTCTCTCTCTCTCTCTCTCTCTCTCAGTTTAACAGTTAGAGATGCTGGGCTACTGATTGGAAGGTTGGGGGTTAAACCCTGTTATCACCAAGCTGCCACTTTTGGGCCCTTGGGCAAGGCCCTTAACCCTCTGTGCTCCAGGGTGCTGTATCATGGCTGACCCTGCACTCTGACCCTAATTTCTAATCAAGTTGTGACAAATAAAGCCTATTCTATTCTATTCCCTCTTGTTTTGTCTGTCTCGTAATCTATTTGTCCTTTTTTCTCCTCTTTATCTAGGTATCTGTCCATCTATACATCTCTCTATTTCTCTCTGTCTGTCTGTCTCTGTCCAACCCTCCGCCCTCTACATATCTGTGTGTAAAGAAGTGTGTGTTAGCGGTTGGGACACAGGGTGCAGGGTGCAGGTTGTGTGTGTGTGTGTGTGTGTGTGTGTGTGTGTGTGTGTGTGTGTGTGTAGAGGAGTGTGTGTT
Organism: Silurus lanzhouensis; assembly: GCA_039877035.1. Lineage (NCBI taxonomy): Eukaryota > Metazoa > Chordata > Actinopteri > Siluriformes > Siluridae > Silurus > Silurus lanzhouensis. The sequence goes on along the minus strand of JBCEWE010000499.1, from coordinate 1,074,813 downwards.
AGCGGTTTGGACATGGGGTGCGGGTGTAGTGTGTGTGTGTGTGTGTGTGTGTGAGTGTAGAGGAGTGTGTGTTAGCGGTTTGGACATGGGGTGCGGGTGGAGTGTGTGTGTGTGTGTGTGAGTGTAGAGGAGTGAGTGTTAGCGGTTGGGACACGGGGGGTATGTGTATGTGTGTAGAGGGGTGTGTGTTAGCGGTTGGGACACGGGGTGCGGGAGGAGTGTGTGTGTGTGTGTGTGTGTGTATAGAGGAGTGTGTGTTAGCGTTTGGGACACGGGGGGTATGTGTATGTGTGTAGAGGGGTGTGTGTTAGCGGTTGGGGACACGGTGTGTGTGTGTGTAGAGGAGTGTGTGTTAGCGGTTGAGACACGGTGTGTGTGTGTGTGTGTGTAGAGGAGTGTGTGTTAGCGGTTGGGACACGGTGTGTGTGTGTGTGTGTGTGTAGAGTAGTGTGTGTAGAGTAGTGTGTGTTAGCGGTTGGGACACGGTGTGTGTGTGTGTGTGTGTGTGTGTGTGTGTGTAGAGGAGTGTGTGTGTGTGTGTAGAGGAGTGTGTGTTAGCGGTTGAGACACGGTGTGTGTGTGTGTGTGTGTAGAGGAGTGTGTGTTAGCGGTTGAGACACGGTGTGTGTGTGTGTGTGTGTAGAGGAGTGTGTGTTAGCGGTTGGGACACGGTGTGTGTGTGTGTGTGTGTGTGTAGAGTAGTGTGTGTAGAGTAGTGTGTGTTAGTGGTTGGACACGGTGTGTGTGTGTGTGTGTGTGTGTAGAGTAGTGTGTGTAGAGTAGTGTGTGTTAGTGGTTGGGACACGGTGTGTGTGTGTGTGTGTGTGTGTGTGTGTGTGTGTGTAGAGGAGTGTGTGTTAGTGGTTGGGACACGGTGTGTGTGTGTGTGTGTGTGTGTGTGTGTGTGTGTAGAGGAGTGTGTGTGTGTGTGTAGAGGAGTGTGTGTTAGAGAGTGGAGACACGGTACAAACCACCGTTAACCAAAAAAGCTTCCGACCTCCAGTGGAGGATTTTACACTGTATCACCTCTGTGATTTCTTTTATCTGTATTTTAAACCCTGATGTTTTACAGGACCGTCCGTTCTGTTTTTCACGCTTTTATACACTGCTCCAGGTTACAGTCACTGTTTCAGCTTTTAAAATGTATTTAAAGTTTTAATGTGAATCTTTTATTCTTGGTTTTAAGTCCGTCAGGAGAAACTGGTTTATGTGCCAACTGATCAATTTTATTTTTAGGGCAGGAGAAAATAGCCAAATACCTGAAGAGGAAACTAAATAACAAAAAAAAATGCTGACTGTGCTACAAACAGAATCTTCTCCAGGTTCATAAAATCAAGGATTCTGTTGTAGAGAAGCTCTGTGTTCTGTAGTAGAAGAAGAATTGCACTTTACACCAGAATTGAACTAAATGTCTGTTTGTCTGTGTTTCTCTCCATCTGTCTTCAATCTCTCCCTCTCTCTCTCCTCTCTCTCTCTCTGTAGTCACTCATGTGGTAGTGCCAGATGGTCCTGTGCCCTCCACCCTCACTGTATTGCAGGGAATCCTCAACGGCTGCTGGGTCTTAACCTTCTCATGTAAGATCAGGAAAGTAACATTTCCATCCAAAATGAAAACACTGATATTTATAAAACTTTTATTCTTCCACTATGTTGCGACACCTGACCATAAGATTGTATCTGCTTCTTTTTGAACATCCCATTCCACGTTTATTTATATCTCTAGTCACTTTTGGGAAGATGAGATTTTCAGGAGATTTGTGGAGATTCATTCAGCCACAGTGGTGTTAAAGTCAGGTACTGATGGAGGTGAGCTGAGGAGGTCTGGGGTGCAGTCACTGTTCACATTCATCCATGTTTAATAGGAATGGAGCTCTAGAGCAGGAGATCTTTCACCTTCTCCAACCCATGTAAAGCAGATCTTCATGGAGCTGGCTTGGTGCACGTTGTGGCATGCTGGAACAGGTTTGGGTCTCCTAGTTCAAGTGAAGGGAAAATTTCATGCTCTTGCATCCAAACATCCATTTCTACTGTGTCTGCAACTTTGTAGCAGTTTGAGGAAGAAGCACATATGGGTGGAAAAGTCAGATACTTTTGGAAAACACAAAGTTACGTAGTGATTGAGAGATCAATAAAACAATGGACAGAGTTGTCTATTGTTAAATCACATTTTTCTTTTTTTTCTTTTTCCATTCCTTTTTTCTCTTTTCCTTTTCTCTTTATTGAAATAGGAAAGATGATGTGTGTATAAAGGTAGAAAGATCAATTTGGTTGGACAGATATATGGAGGATGAGAGGGTTGTGTGTGTGTGTGTGTGTGTGTGTGTGTGTGTGTGTGTGTGTGTGTGTGTGTGTGTGTGTGTGTGTGTGTGTGTGTGTGTGTGTGTGTAAGTAGCTGATAAATGTGTGAGGAGAGAGAGAACCAATTTAAAAAAATGGTAGAAAGATTAATAAATGGATAGCTATAATTCTTTTGTATTATTATTATTATTATTATTATTATTGGAAAAGTGCGCTTTTCCCTCTCATCTCAGATAGATAGATAGATAGATAGATAGATAGATAGATAGATAGATAGATAGATAGATAGATAGAAAAAGACACATTAGATGGATGGATGGATAGATATGATGGAAAAATAGATATGGATGGATGGATGGAGAGAGAGAGATAAAAAGACACATTAGATGGATGGATAAATAGATATGGACATATATGATTGATAAATAGATATGGATGGGATAGATAGATAGATAGATAGATAGATAGATAGATAGATAGATTATATTTGCAATGAATATTGAAAGTGATTTATTTCTCTTTCCTTTTCACTTTGTTGGTTTATTTTGATATGTCCATCTGTTCTACACCGTCATGAGGAAACCTGAAACAACTCGAGGGTCCAAACAAAAACCTCTTTATAATAGAATTCAGAAAAGCCTTTAGACTGAAAAGAAGATATGAAGCTGCGACGCTCAGTTGATTTCGCTTCACGCTTTTATCACTGACCGGTCTGAAACGAAATCTCTCCCAGCCCCCAGTCCATACTCCCTCCATCTTGTTTACTGTGTGTGAGAGAGAGAGAGAGAGAGAGAGAGAGAGAGAGAGAGAGGGAAATGTACAGGTTTTACTGTGGACCCTGATGTCCTTCGTGTCCTATAAATCACGGCGGCACTGTGGAACAATTTTCCGCTTAACGAGAGTGAGTCATGTGTTTCCCCCCTGTTGAAAAATGCTCTCAGTCTCGCTATATTTTCTCATTTGGGCCTGTCGCTCCCGTTAGCCGTTAGCGGGAAAGCAGGAATTTCGTCAGCTGTGGGATTTGTTACTCGAGGTCCGCTCGAGCGAAGACGTCCGGCTCGGCCGAGCGTTCGTCAGATAGCCGCTAGTGTGTCAAGCGTCGGCAACAGATTTATCAGTGAAAAAATCATACAATCCGTTTGTTTGTTTTGACAATCTGTTTTGTCACAGACGTTTCGATATTGTTGTCTGGAATGTATGCACCTGAGCGCTCATGACACTGTTTCGCCGGGTGCCTTTTCTTGGGGTACCTTTTAGTATGTACTTACCCCAGAATACCCCCACAAACGTCACCTGATTTATGGGCCTTTAAATTTCAATTAATGTACTTTTCCATCATCCAATCACGTGGCAGCAGTATGATGCAAGAACCCATGCAGATGCAGGGCTAGAGCTCTCGATGAAATTCATTTCCAACATCAGAATATGGAAGCAAATCAGTTTTATTGGGAGGTTTATTGGAACACATTGGTACAGGATGTATTTTACACACACCCCGTTATCTCATGAAAAAAAAGACGCCGAAGAGACAACAGAGGAAGTGCATTTACTTTTACATTACAGCACAGTGACATTTTTTCTCCACTTATTTACCAGTGATGATATGAAGCTGCCCATAGAGCACTGACGTTTAAGAGGCCCCAAGAGTGGCAGCTTGTTGATAGCGGGCTGAAGCCCCCAATTTCTGATCAGTATCCCAGAACCTTAACCACTGAACTACAGACAGAAAAATATGATAGATATTATACCTACTCTATATGGATAGAATTATTGGGACACCAGCCATATGTGGTTCTTCAGCAAACTGTTAGCACATAGTCCGAGGTGCACAATTGTGTACAATGTCTTTTGGATGCTGTAGCATGAAATCTTCCTTTCACTCGAGCTAAAAGACCCAAACCTTTTCCAGCATGATAATACCGCTGTGCACAATGCCAGCTTCATGAAGATCTGCTTTACATGGGTTGGAAGATCTCCTGCTATAGAGCTCCAACCATATTGGAATGAATGTGAACACTAACTTCACCCCAGGCCTCCTTACCTCACCTACATCGGTATCTGCCTTTTCTGACGCACATCCTTGGCTCTGAATAAGCACAAATCTCCACAAAATTTAGTAAAACATCATCCCAGAAGATTGAAAGTTTTTATAAGAGCAAATAGTGATCCATGAAGAACACTGTTGTGACGTTTTTTGTTTATTATTTTATTGACGATCTGCTCCAGACCTGCTTGCACTGTACACTTGAGGCTTTTATGGTCATCTGCACGCACATTTGCACGCGGTCCTTATCGTGGCGAATCTAATTAGCCGATATGCTAATGGCTCCTTTTCGCTCGGATAACGAGCCGGCCCTAATGTCCTGAGAGAGTCGGATTAACCCCGGGATGAGGCTCGACAGGGTTTCTGGAAATGAAAGCTGTAATTAAAGAGGCAGAAGAAACATAATTACGGCTGATGACTACTGTAGAGGAATACGAGCGTGTGGGGGAGGTACAGAGGTGCAGTTTTGCGCTGTTTGGCTACGGACTCGGCCGATCGAGATAACACTCGTCCCATGGTCGCGTTCGCTATCTTGCTAATAACTGAGAGTCGCACGGCCATGAAGGCATGCGAAATGTTCGTCTAGTACGAGCGCTTTCCATTAGGCTAAGAGATTGCGGGGGACGCGGAGGCGACGCTTGGTTACCTCGCAGATTAAATTTTCATACGAAAGCCATTTGCGCTTCGCCGCTACCCTCAGTGAGCGAGCCGAAGGGAATTTCTTTGGCGTAAAGAACGATTAGATCAAGCTTTTCACCTCAACCTGCAATTTGTGACACTTGCAGATAGGAGGCTCCGCGTTTTAACGTTGTACGAGTTGTCACTCAAAAACTACACAACATACGAACCAATCGAGATGTCAGTCTGGAGTGGGTGAGAGTTCTGTAGGTGTCCTGAACTCTTCAATATTAACAGACAACACTGAAAGCTTGGATCTGACCGAATTTTCACAAAATGAAGAGGCTTGCAATGAAATATTTGAGTAATGTAATATAGAGCAACATAATGAAGGTGAGATAATGTAAAGTAACATAATGAAGGTGAGGTAATATAGAATACCTAAATGAAGGTGAGGTATTATAGAGTAACGTAACGAAGGTGAGGTAATATAGAATAACGTAACGAAGGTGAGGTAATATAGAATAACGTAACGAAGGTGAGGTAATATAGAGTAACGTAACGAAGGTGAGGTAATATAGAGTAACGTAACGAAGGTGAGGTAATATAGAGTAACGTAACGAAGGTGAGGTAATATAGAGTAACGTAACGAAGGTGAGGTAATATAGAGTAACGTAACGAAGGTGAGGTAATGTAGAGTAACGTAACGATGGTGAGGTAATGTAGAGTAACGTAACGAAGGTGAGGTAATGTAGAATAACGTAACGAAGGTGAGGTAATGTAGAATAACGTAACGAAGGTGAGGTAATGTAGAATAACGTAACGATGGTGAGGTAATGTAGAATAACGTAACGATGGTGAGGTAATGTAGAATAACGTAACGATGGTGAGGTAATGTAGAATAACGTAATGATGGTGAGGTAATGTAGAATAACGTAATGATGGTGAGGTAATGTAGAGTAGAGCTGCAACTAACAATTATTTCGAAAAATGTAATCGTTTACTGCTGCTGCTATTTGCTGTTTTTAGATTCAGTGTTTGTTCACACAGTTTGAATCAAATCCATGACGATGTCACAAGCGAGCTGATTGAGCAGCCTATTGCTCGTGAGTCACGACAGAACAGATCCAGTGCGACCGTCCTGAAATTTGCGAACAGTTTACGCGACAGCACTTAATTAAACTACACCATTTTCACATGATGAGGATTTTACAGTTTTTATTCACCTTGCTGATGTTTCACCTTCATCCATGACACCGGTGTGTTTTTGTTTCCATGTGTTTGTGTATCAATGTGGTACTTCCTTACCACACAAGCTCTGCCTTGCAGAACTTCCAGGTAGAGTTTTCTTTGTTGCGTTTGAAATCAGCTGCTTCCCTGCATTGGATGACTCGGGACGCACACTTTTTCCTGCTGCCGGTTGACTCTGTCTGACTCTCCGCCATTTCTCAAGTGGCTGCTACCTTGCAGTCACGCTAAGCCGTATCTTAAGCAGCCCAGCTAATCAATAACGCCATTCATTGACGACGAATTTCATTATCGATTTTTATCTTTTTTTCAATTAGTCGTTGCAGCACTAATATTGAGTAACACTCTGATATTGTAGCCCTGATAACACCATCAGTATGTAAAGTGTTCAAATCTTTTCAACATGTTCTTGTGAAGCAGTACATCATGTCCCCATCCTCAGTAGAACAGAAGCAGCGCTGCATAAAAAAAAAATTACTTCTTTAAGGACTTGCCCGAGAGTTGTGTAACCAGGGCTGAGTAAAACACTAGCCGATAGTTGTAAACGAGTGCAGCAGATGGAAGAAGCAGGTAATGACCATTTTCTGTAGCCGCACTTGCAGCTGCTGCCTTTGTCGAGTGGCCTTGTACAATAAATGTGTCTCAGCGGCCACCACATACGGTCTTGAAATCAGAAAATGGAAACCTGGCTTTTTTTTTTTTTCTTTCCCGACCCCATAAAGCATTATATCTCTGCTTCTAGAGGCAGAAAAACATTGCTTTGTCCTTGTTTGAAAAGAAGCCAGTTATCTGCATTTTAGCGGCGCTGTGTCTGCGCTGAAAGCCTTCGCCTGCTGTTCCTGAGAAAATACAGCAAGATTTAACACCGCCTTTTAAGTGATGTGTGTGTCTGAGGCTGTGCGGCTTTTCAAGGTGGCGGGTTGAGATAAGGAAATCAAGGATCCATCGATTCGAAAATGAAGATCTATCGATTCGATATTACAGCGAACTGATATGAGGTGAAATCGCTCCGGTCGCTAATGGAAAGGTTAAAAAATTGCATCCAGAGCAAATATCCAGAATATTTATCTAAATATTTTGTTTTATTACATTTCCAAGAATACAAACCCGATTCCAAAACATTTAGGGACACTGTATAAATTGTGATTAAAAAAAGGAATGCAATAATTTACAAATCTCAGTTATATTTTATTCACAATACAATTTAGATAACATATCAAATGTTAAAAGTGAGACATTTTGAAATGGCATGCCAAATATTGGCTTATTTTGGATTTCATGAGAGCTACACAATCCAAAAATGTTGGGACAGGTAGCAATAAGAGGCCGGAAAAGTTAAATGTACTTATAAGGAACAGCTGAAGGACCAAATTCAGGGAAGACCTTACATTTTCCAACATGACAATGCCAGACTACATACTGCATCAATTACAACATCATGGCTGTGTAGAAGAAGGATCCGGGTACTGAAATGGCCAGCCTGCAGTCCAGATCTTTCACCCATAGAAAACATTTGGCGCATTATAAAGAGGAAAATGCGACAAAGAAGACCTGAGACAGTTAAGCAACTAGAAGCCTGTATTAGACAAGAATGGGACAACATTCCTATACCTGAGCAACTTGTCTCCCCAGTCCCCAGACGTTTGCAGACTGTTATAAAAAAAAGAGGGGATGCCACACAGTGGTAAACATGGCCTTGTCCCAACTTTTTTTTGAGATGTGTTGATGCCATGAAATTTAAAATCAAATACTTAAAATGATACATTTTCTCAGTTTAAACATTTGATATGTCATCTATGTTGTATTCTGAATAAAATGTTGAAATTTTTCACATCATTGCATATGTCAGGGTTACGCAGAGTGCACTGCAGTCGCAGGCTTTGGGGCTTTGATTAAAAGTTCGGTGAACAACACAAGGTGCGAGGTCAAAAAACACACAGCGGTCAAATAATACACAAACCGATCAGATTGGACATGGTGAAATAAAATTTTTTTTATAGAGTATCTCACAAAAGTGAGTGCACCCCTCACATTTCAGCCCCCTTTTTAGTATCTTCTCAAGGGACAAAACTATAGAAATGAAACTTGGATATATTTTAGTCAATGTGCAGTTTGTACAGCAGTATAAATATACTGTCCTTTAAAAATAACTCAACATACAGTCATTATTGTCAAAACTGTGTCCAGTGTTTTGTGTGTGAGCACCATTGTTATGTAGCACTGCCTTTATCCTCCTGGGCACGAATTCACCTGAGCTGCTGCTGAAATGTGAGGGGTGCACTTACTTTTGTGAGATACTGTTTATATAGCAGGAGAGTCTGGTCGAGGTGGTGTCTGCTGCGGCCTTGTTTGGAGACCACCAACATGGGAATTGAGGTCACGGTAATCTGAACTGGTGGAGAAACGTTCAGTCTGTAGATGAAGTAGACATTTATTTTTTTTGCCCCAAGCAGCGAACAATTGCAGTTATTTTCTTTTATATTATTCTGACAGTGTAAACAATAGCCATGTTTTTTTTGTCCAGTAAAAATGTACAAATATATTGATTATATGGACTTGTGTGTGTCTCAGGGCTGGACGAGTGTCTGCAGCAGGGCTGCTGGATAGACGAGAGCAGGTTCGAGACGGCTGAGGGTCCACAGAGGGCTCGAGTGAACCGAGTCAGTCTGGTGAGTGATGCTGACACAAGCACGAACATGCTGACAGCGCAGAGGAGTAATGATAATACAGTTATAAGATGCCGTCCCTGTTCTCTGAGTGTCTCCGTCCTCATGTCTCTCTCGGGCTTTTATTATCGTCGTTGTTTAGATCGCAGGTCATTTAGAAAGCTTTGTTCCTCCCTCGGGGGCGATGATTACCGGAAAAAGAATTGTTTGCCGAGGGGAGGGTTTAAAAAAATACAAATAAAAATGTATTTATTAATTTTTTGCTTAAGTACAAGATTTAGATCATAGCTGTAGCTTATAAATGGTTTAATAAGAGATGAGAATGGTATAAACTCTATACTGTTTATTTTTTGGGGGTATTTTTTAAACCCGTTTTTATCGTAACAGATGCAAATGACCGATTCTCGTTAAGCCACGCCCACAAATCTCGCTAAATGGAAAGATGAAAAATTACAAAATGACAACTAAATGGTGAAAAAACACCTTTTCATTTGTTTATATATATTAATGTACATTCATATGGAATTACAAACATCATTTTTTAGCGTTCACATTAATTTAGACTTAAAATTAGTTAATAGTTTATGCGCCTAATGAGATATATTTTTATATTTATAATATATTCTTTTTTTTGTTACATTAATTAAGTTCATCTTTAATTTTTCACGTATCTGTAATTCATCAAAGCGTTTTTATTTTAGGAAACCTTTCCCTTACTCCATCAATCTATAGTACATTATATGGACAAAAGTTTGTGGACACCTGACCTGACTATAAGATTGCTGTGCTCCTTTTTGAACATTCCCATTTCACATCGAGTCTCAATTTCCTGTTTCAATAACTTCTACTCTTCTCTGGAAGTTGTTCCTCTAGTTTTTATGGCGATTTGTGCTCAGGTACTGGTGTTGGTGAGGTGAGGTGAGCAGGCCTGCGGTGCACTCAGTGTCCACATTCATCCCAATAGGGTTGGAGCTCTATAAGCAGGAGATCTTCCACATCTTTCAACCCATGTAAAGCAGATTTTCATGAAGCTGGCTTTGTGCACATGGGCTTTGTCACTCTGGAAAGGGGTCTCCTAGTTTAACTAAATGGAAAATTTCATGAGATCATCCAAAGACGTCCTGTACAATCCAACTTTGTGGAAAAATATTTTTTTTTTCTCTTTTTCTGTTTATTTAAATAAGAAAGTTGATGTGTGTATTTCAGTATCACAAATCAGATATTAAAATGTTATGTATGGAATGATGAGCTACACATGATTGGTTGGAACACGCGTGATCGGGTTCAGGTTTTGATTCATTTATTTATATAGTAATTCCATAAATCGGTCTGTGGGATCACCTCGTTTTAGCACTTCATTCCTTTGTGTTTCCCTCAGAGTCAAGTATTAAGACCCCTGACTTTTCCAGCCATGTGTGGTTATTTTCTCACACAATAGTTTTGGACGTCTTTGGATGATGTAGCATTAAATCACCTGAACTTGAAGACCTGAACCTGTTCCAGCATGATGATGCCCCGTGCACAAAGCTAGCTTCATGAAGATCCGCTTTTCATAGTTTGGGAAGATGTAAAAGATTTCCTGCTATAGAGAGAACTCCCCAGGTCTCCTCACCTACATCAGTACCTGACTTTACTAACACCCTTGTATCTGAATGAGCACAAATCTATGTCAATCATCTACGTTATTTTCTAAATGCTCGCTTGGTTTTAGCTGAAATCCGTTGCGAAGTCTGCACCTTTTCCTGCTGTAGGAGATGTAGCAGGTAATTCTTTTTTTTCCCCTCCCACGCTGCTTTGCTTCACAGCATGTTGAAAAGAAGCGCATGGGGGGGTGTATTGGTGTGGCATTTAGCTGAACGGAGGGAATGGAGGTCAGGAAGAAAAGAGCAGTCATTTAAGAATAAAAAATAACGCATTGACCGATGTTCAACCCTCCTCGCGTTGCGATTCCATTCCCGTAGCCGGAGGTAATACCACAAAATCGAGTATTCAGCTGTATGCCTGTTTTATTTTTTTCTTTCTTTTAGTCATTTGCTTTATTTCCTCTTCCCAGCTGCCTCCTCTGTTCAACGGCTGCTTCTTCTACCTGCTCGGCTCTTTCCACAAGCCTCCGCGAGACGAGCTGGTGCAGCTGGTGAGGGCAGGAGGAGGCCAGATGCTCAGCCGGCAGCCCAAAGCCGACAGTGACGTGACTCAGACGGTGATGGCGGCTGCGTATCACGCTCAGCCCGACTCGGATCAGGCGTTCTGCACTCACTACGTGCTGTACGAGCCACAGAGCTCCACCAGGCCTGGCCCGGTACGTCTGGGCAAAGTGTGGTCAGCTCCTTCATCATGGCTGCTGGACTGCATCAGGGCCTTCAGCCTGCTTCCTGTACCTGAGCTCTGACTTGCTCGATGCCCCTGTGACGGGATACTAATCATGAATGTATCGCATCACGTCCCTGATTTTTTATTTTTTTGCATCACGTCAGAATTGTGCGTCATGACTATAAAAGATCCCTCTTTTACTGCGTATGTATTTGCGAGAACGTTTTCGGAAACCACATTGTGAAATTCGATATTCATACAATTGATACTCCAATCACGCCCTCCAAGAATTTGGCTGTTTTTTTGTGTAGCCCCGCCCACAATATACCATAAAAAAAAAAGGAAGATCACACAGGGCTAAGAAAAAAAAAGACAATTAAATGGCTTACCGGTAAAGCCAGAAAACACTACAATAATAAAACATTTCAGATTAAACAGGATTTGTACATATAAAATACTCCCGGCTGATTGGACGAGACGTCTGTCACTCAAGATATCACTTTATACCAGGATTTCTAATAGTGTCTTTAAATCTTAAAAAAAAAAGACCAGCAAACGTTTCCTTTCATTTCAAACGACTCGACTGCAGCCTGCTGTACTTCCTGTATATATTGAGTGACGGATGTCTCGTCCAATCAGCAATAAGTAAACCAATCGCAAATGTTTTTTTCCGTACTCTCAACTGTCGTCGTAGCAACATTTTTTCTGAACTAAGTCGATTTTTCATGAAAACTTTTTTTTTTTAATATGCAAAAGTTCCTACATACTTTCTTCTCCTCTGATTTGTCCCCCAAGTTGAAATATGAGTCCTGGTGTTCATTACGACAATTTTAGACAAAATGAGAAATGTAATGATTAAATACTCACGGCTGATTGGACGAGACATCTGTCACTCCAGATATTCAGAAAGTACAGCAGACTGAGGCGGACGTCAATTTGTTTGTATGTAAGGAAACTTTCAGTTTTATTAAGTTTAAAGCCGCACTATTGTGCAAGAAAAGTGATACTTTGAGCGACAGATGTCTCGTCCAATCGGATGTAAGTATTCTATCGCTGCCTTTCCGATTTTGTCTGAATTGTCGAAATGAACGTACTTGAAAAACATATTTACTCGGAATTCTTTTATTTTACTTTTACGTAAAAAAAAAAAAAAAAAAAAACTTTTAATGAAAAATCCACTTCGTTTCGGAAAAATGCTGCTATGACAATGATTCATACAATTCGGAAAAGGTGGATATAGTTATGCAGATGGTGTACTTAATGCTGATTGGACGAGACGTCCGTCACTCAAGCTATCGCCTTTAAACCAGGATTTATAACCGTGCGACTTTAAATCTGCCAAAGTTTCCTTTATTCAACGACTCGACTACAGCCTCAGCCTGTTGTACTTCCTGTATATCTTGAGTGATAGTTGTCTCGTCCAATCAGAATTAAGTATTACATTTGCAAGACTATATCCACTTTTTCCGTATTGAATGGAATCCGAATTGTCGTCGTAGCAACATTTTTTGTGGATTTTTCATGAAAACACTTTTTGTTCCTACAATGGAATTTATTCCTATGTTTGATATTGAGTGTTTGTGGATCACAATTTTTTTGTTGTTTTTTTGTCTTGTCTCATTTTCTTTTTAATCCACTTAAGCACATGTAAAGAACTTCTGTAAAATAAAATTTATCTAATGAAAAAAAAAACAGTATGTATCAGTAAAAAAAAATAAACATAGTCCATTATGTTTCAGTTGTAGTAATTCCATAAATCGGTTTGTGGGATCATCTCGCTTTAGCGCTTCATTTCTTTGCGTTTCCCTCAGGGTCAAGTATTGAGACCCCTGACTTTTCCAGCCATTTGTGGTTATTTTCTCACATAATAGTTTTGGACATCTTTGGATGATGTAGCATTAAATCACCTGAACTTGAAGACTTAAATCTGTTCCAGCATGATGATGCCCCTGTGCTCCATTAAGATCTGCTGCTATAGAGAAAACTCCCCAGGTCTTCTCACCTACATCAGTACCTGATTTTACTAACACCCTTGTATCTGAATGAGCAAAAAATCTAGTGGAACATCTTCCCAGAAGAATAGAGCAGGACATGGAGATATGGGATGGGATGGGATGTTCAACAAGAAGTATATTGCAGTCTTATGATCAGGTGTCTACAAACATAGTTCAGCTCATGGGTTTAAATCTTCACACTCGTTCTAATGCATTAGCATTTCTGAAGTAACAGCATAGTTCTACATAACTTAGAATATGTTAAACTTGATAAATATGAAAACGGGAAGATTTCCGCCTATGAACATTAGTCAAGTTCTTGGTCACATGACTAGATATTTGCGTTGTCTCAAAAAAAAAATAAAAATAAATAAAAAAAAGTCTTTCAATTTGTCTTTTCTTAGATATTTTTTAAAAATAAAAAATCTGACATTGTTCAAATCGATATTGTTGTGAGATGAGTGAGTGGTGGTGCATTTTGAACAATAATGAAAAAAAAATAAAAATGTTAGGCTGATGATCTGTGTATATTAGGGTGCCAAAAGTTTTGCACAGCGCCTACAGTATGCATGGGAGCCATTTTTTGTATTTCCGATTACTTTAAAGAATGAAGCTCCTTCATTTTAACATCAAAGTTAACTTTTTATTCTGTTTTATTTTTAGTGTACGCTCATCTCCAAAAGTATTGGCACCCTTTGTACAGCAACTTTACCTCTTAACCCCATAGCTGCCCAGTTGTATGAATGAGATAACTAAGTCACTCTGGATACGGGGAGACTGGTCAGGATCGAGAGAAAGATTAATGCAGCAATTTACAGAGACGTCCTTGATGAAAATCTGCTCAAGAGCGCTCTGGACCTCCGACTGGGGCGACGGTTCATCTTCCACTAGGACAACGACCCTAAACACACAGCCAAGATAACAAAGAAGTGGCTCAGGACTCTATAAATGTCCTTGAGTGGCCCAGACAGAGTCCAGACTTGAACCCGATTAAAAATGTCTGGAGATTTGAAAATGGCTGTGCACTGACGCTCCTCATCCAACCTGATGGCGCTCGAGAGGTTCTATAAAGAAGAGTGGGAGAAACTGCCCAAAAATAGGTGTGTAGAGCTTAAAGCATCAAACTCAAAAAGAGTTGATCTGTAATTGGTGCCAAAGGAGCTTCAACAACGTTTTGAGCAAAGGCTGTGAATAATTATGTATGTGGGGATTCCTATAGATTTTATATTTTCACCAAGTTTCAAATCTTTTTAGATTCTATTCTTCTCCAGGTCTTGAATACCTTTTAGATTTTAAGTTTTTCACCAGGTTTTAAAATCACTTCATTTTCCATAAATCTCCACGTCTGGAAATCTCTTCCAAAAGTGGCAGTAGGTGACATTTCATAATCTTTGGGTCTTTGTAGACTTGACGTCAAAACAGGTCTTACACTTTCATTATGTGAAACAGAAAAGCAGAAGATGCTGGTGACTGATGATAAGGTGTAAGAGATTCATCACTGTTCCTGTGGAAAATAACAGTGATTGCACAGTTTTGAAAGAGTGAGTAGAGGAACATGCAGTGCTGATGGGGTCAAACACAGGGGTCAACTTTGACTCACTGTTAGAAATCCAAACAGAACAACTACAGCAGTTTTCCTCCATGTTTGTGCTGATATTGATTACTCAACATGGGACTGGATTCCTGCAAAGGTCTGTAAATTAATTTAGATTCCATATGATCCTGTTAACCCTGTTAGAATAAAATCCATCATGTCTAGACCTTGAAATTGTAGAATCAAAATTGAATTTGAAGTCTGGATATGTATGGAATCTCAAGAGATTTCCAGATTGTGAGGAGTATGGAAACTGAAGGGAGAAATATGGAACCTAAATAAAATTCGGGATCTGAAGGATTATGGTATCTGAAACGATTTCGAGACTTGGAGAGTATGGAATTTAAAAGTGATTTACTTAATGTAATCCCAAACCCTGTGGAGTATGGAATCTAAAAGGGTTTTAAAACCTGGAAAAGTATGGGCTCTGAATGGAATTTGAGATCTGGAGGAGTATGGATTCTGAATGGAAGTTCAAACCTGGAGGAGTGTGGATTCCAAATGAATTCAGTTTTGAGGATTATGGAATTTGAAGTAAATGAGACTTGGAGGAAGAGTTGAAATCTGGAAGATTATGGAATCTGAATGAAATCCCAGACACTGTGGCGTATAGAATTTGAAGGAATTAAAATTGGAGGTGTATTATATCTAAAGTAATTCGGTTTTAAGGAGTATGGAATCTAAAGTGATTGAGACCTGGAAGAGCATGAAATCTAAATGGAATCCCAGACCAATAAAGAAACTGAAATGAAAGGATTATGGAATCTGAAAGGATTTTGACTTCTGTAAAAGAATGAAATCTAAAGTATTTCAGTTTTAAGGAGTATGAAACCTAAATGTAATCCCAGAACCTGTGGAGTATTGAATATAAAAGGATTGAAATTTAAGGGGTTTGGAATCTAAAGTGATATCATACATCACCAGGTCTTAATCTAAATAAAATCCCAAACTCTGAGGAGTATAAAATCAGAAGGGAGTAATCTCTGGAGAAGTATGGAATCCAAATGGAATTCCATGAATATGGAAGGATTAAGACTGGAGAAGTTTGGACTGGAAGGGATTGAGACCTGGAGAAGTATGGAATTATAATAATATGCACCCTATCATTCAGATTCATATATCTGCAAGAAACTTTGAAGCATGAACTCTGCTTTTTTCGTCTGAAAAGCCAATGTCCCAGCTTTGAATTGAACTGGAGACTCCTTATAGAAAATGTCCCATAACATTGACATCACATTTTCCAGTGTAACTCTAGGAACAATGATTGAATGGACGTAGCCTGTGGTGTAATAGATCATAATCTCATCTTCATTCTTATCCAACAACGTGAGAAAGAAAAAGAAACATTGAAGCGGTTTGAGATTTGATTTGCTGTGCAGAATGCGTTCGGTAAACATCGCCGAGCAGCTCCGGGGGGAGTCGCGGAGGGTGGAGGGGGGGATCTATTGTGTTCTGCGCTTTTTGTGGGATGAATTATACTCTCTGAAAGCGGAGAAAATGGGAGCGAGCTATTGTTTGCTTCAGCTATTGTTCGGAGATGCGTGACCCACTTCGAACACAGTGTTTCTTCTACAGCTTGTATGAAAACCATGAAAAGACCTTGTCCATGTACGGCATAATTACTTAACCTTTCCAATGGGTCCATGTTCTCTCTCTCTCTCTCTCTCTCTCTCTCTCTCTCTCTCTCTCTCTCTCTTTTTCCCCCTCTTCTTTTTTTGATGACTAATTTTCTTGTACTGAAAGAAAAAAAAAAACCTTCCGATTTTAATTTTCTCTTTGTGCCATAAGGCACTTGGTGGATGAGCTTGCTGGAAAACGGAGCAGTGTGTGGATTGATTTAGGGAAAGAGCCCGAGCGAGCTAAACTGGAATAGACGCGAAGTAATTAATCCTCCACTCACCGAGTCGGCACTTTCTCTCCGAAGAAACAAATAAGTTTTTCTTTGCTGAAGATTTAAGGATTGTTTGAGGGGAGCCGGCGAGCGAAGGGGTAGAATGAGGGGGGTGGTGTTTTTCTGGCTTTCGATCTTAGAGGTCGTCTTTGGCCGTGTCCCAAATCGCAGCTTTCAATGGGATTACTTGAGGATGCTCCTAATTGCTATTGATTGCAGGGAGCTGTATTCGATTTCTTGGCCCTCGTCTTGCAGGGAGGTGGAGGAGGCAATTAGTGTTGCACACCAGGTTTCAGAGGTCTGATTAATAGGAGGAGAGTGTGTGGGATGATGGAAAAAAGAGAGACAGAGAGAGAGGAACAGCTGCGCTTTTAACACCTCCTGCTACAAACTTTACTCACTTCGCCAAAGCAGGCAACTTTAGCTCACTCAGTCAACATGCCACTTCTCGTGCTCGTGGAATTGCCTTAATACCCTTCTCGGCGTTCCGCCTCTCTGCTCCGCGAGTCTCCACTCGGAATCTTATTAAGCTTGGTTAGCAGTTCATTAGTTTTGCTCGTGTGAGCGCCTGATTTATCTTTCTAAATTCGCCGTTCAAGCCGAAAAGCTTTGTGAAAGTTCAGCATTGGGTTCCTCAGCATGGAATCACTTGAATCCACTCTTAGGACTGATCCTGGGCTCTCTGGGTTTTCTGGTTGGGGGCAGGGCTTTGTTCTAATCACGTTTTAATCGAGAGAAAAGCAAAATGTCCCTCAATTCAAAAAGGATGTAAAGGCATTTAACAAACTGGAGAAGGATGAAATTAATATGCAACTAATAGTCAGGTTTTCAAGTTAGAAAGAAATTGCAAAAGCGTGAACTCCTCTGTCTCGACTTTCTTGTGTCTGAAAAGCCAGTCACATCTTCTTTTTCTAATCTGCTGACACTGGAGACTCCTTACAGAAGATTTCTCCATACTAACATCACATTTTTCAGGTCTGTTTAATTCTATAAATGATTCAATGGATAGTGTGCAAACATTTTCCCTTATTCTGGGCCCGTTGGTTGGGGGCGGGGCTGTGTAATATTTACTATGACAGAAAAGAAAATGCCCCTCAAATCAGAATTCCTACTGTACTACGAGTGGTCTTTCAACCCTGGAGTTCAGCAAGTGACGTCAAATTAACATGGCTGCTCATAGGATCGAAGGTGAAAAAGTGTAAAATGGATCGTCATCTTCGGGAAGAGGGTGAAGTCCACTGGAGACTAATCTGCTGAGTAGGGTGGATGTTAAAGTGAACTCGTGTAGATTGTTCTTAGACGACCGTCATGCACAAGCACTATAGAAATGAAACTTGGAGTAGTCACTGTGCAGCTTGTAAAGCAGATTTACTGTCCTCTAAAATTAACTCAACATACAGCTATTACTGTTTTTTACAGGCAACAAAAGTTAGTACACCCTCAGTGATAACAGCTGTATGTTGTGTAAAGATGCAAAGCCATGCATCCTATTCATCATGTTCATGTTTTTGTCTGCTTGACAGAACCATACACATTTGTGTATCTCATATTAAAGCAGTTAAAATTCAGGGCTTTGGGGACAATTCTTTCATACTGAACCATGGATGTTCAGCATATGCACCTCATGGTAAAGAGTCTCTTGAGGATCCGAGAATTAGAATTATTGCTCTACACAAAGATGACGAGGCTGTAAGAAGATCAGTATCACCCTGAAACTGAGTTACAGTACAGTCGTCAGGGTCATACAGAGGTTTTCTCAGAAGGGCGTCAGGGGCAGAAGCTGCCTCATAAGTGAGTAAGTGCTGCAGCATTGCTTTAGAGGTCGACAAAGCGGAAGGTGATCCAGCTGTACGCTGCAAACTGCAAGAAGTCCCAGAAGGAGCCTCTTCTGAAGCTGCTCACATGAAAGCCCACCAATAGTGTGCTGAAGACGACCTGCTTAAGAGCATGGATTACTGAAACCATGTCCTGTAGTCTGATGAGACTAAGATAAACTTGTTTGGCTCAGATGGTGTCCAGCATGTGTGTTGACGCCCCTGGTGTGGAGCACCAAGAATATTGTGTTTTGCCTACAGTCAAGCATGGTGGTGGTAACATCATGGTCTGGGGCTGTACGAGTGCTGCTGGTACTAGGGAGCTGCGCTTCATTATAGGGAAAGATGGATTCCAACATGTACTGTGTCATTCTGAAGCTGAACATCATGCCCTTCTTTCAGAAACTGCTCCGAATGAGTTTTACAACATAACGACCCCAAAAACACCGCTAAGATGACAACTGCCTTGCTGAGGAATCTGAATCTGGACGTCTCCAGACCTGAACCATTTGTCTAACATCCAGCAGCTCCATGATGTCCTTATGGAGGAGTGGAAGGGGATCCTATTTAAGAGATTTCTTGATTGTGAACAGGTGTGGCAGTAATCAGGCCTGGGTGTAGCTGGAGAAATGGTGTGATAAACCACAGTTTTAAACACTTTTTCACACAGGGCCATGCAGTTTTGAATTTTGTTTTGCCTCAATAATAAAAACCTTCATTTAGAAACTGCATGTTGTGTTCACTTGTGTTATCTTTTACTAAGATTTAAATTAGGTTGATGATCTAAAACATTAAAGTGTAACAAACATGCAAAAAAATATGAAATCAGGACTTTTTCCACACCACAGTGTATGTATATATATATGTGTGTGTGTGTGTGTGTGTGTGTGTGTGTATATATATATATATATATATATATATATATATATATATATATATATATATATATATATAAATTTACACACACACACACACACACACACACACACACACACACACACACACAGTATATGTAAATACACTGAATTTAAATGTGTGTACAGGTGTTTTCGAGTTTCTGTGTGCAGCTCCAGGGGTGCTGTATCCTGGCTGACCCTCTGCTCTGACATCAGCTTCCTCACATCTCTGGGATATACAAAAAATAAAGAATGTCATCCCTCCATTCCTGCATCTGCTTCCCAAACATGAGCAGGTTTAACCTAAATCACCACACACACACAGTTTTTTTTTTCTGTATACCACTTTTTCAGTCTATTTAACAAAATAGTTTTTGTCTTCATAAATAATACACATCTTTCCCTCTTTTTTAACCTCAAGATACACACTGGGACATTTGAATATTTACATTTGTATCTCAGTACGTAATGAAGGGCACCTCGGGCTGGGGGGGGTGTGGGGGGGATGTACATACAAACAAACAAACAAAAACCAACAAAAAATTCCAACCACAAGATCAGATGAAAACCAAACGCCACACTGCTCTTTCTGTTCGTCTGCTTGTGAATGCACAGTATGGGACCGACCTCGGTCTGGAGGAACAGACATTACGGGATGGGAAATGATGCTATATAATGCTATAAGGGTGATGGGACCCTCAGTGCCCAGAACCCATTGGTTCTTGTTTAACAGTATGTTTCCAGAATAATAGATATCATTTCTCAGTTTTCAGGCACAAATTTATATAACAGTTTTGTTTAAAAACAAACAAAAAAAAGAAAGTTCCTTTTTTTCCCTCCTTTTTCTTCTCATCTTTTTCTTTTTCTTCATCCAGCTACAGTTAGTTGGTGTCTCGAGAAAAAAAGGGCTGAGGTTCAGTTTAAAAAAATCTCAGCGTTGAATGATGAGGGAGACTGGAAATACACTCACACGCTCTTATCGCGCACACACACACACAAACACACACACACTGTTCAATCCAATCTTGAATTCCAGCGTGTGAACAAACACTTCACTGTGTAGGTGTCTGGATGAAGCAGCAAATGAGAAGCGTAAAACAAAAAAAACAACAAAATCCAGGTTCCTTCCGCAAGTCCTCGGCTGCTGTCGTTTCCTCAACGATTGTCAAAAAACAGAAAAAGCTGAAATTGGTTTATGGATTGAACGATGCTTGGTGCTGGAGTTTCTGGAGTTCTGTAGCTTTTGATTGCACAGGAGGCAGAAATCAGGTGGATGGAAAATGTCAGCGTAGATCAGTAAACCGTATGGAATACGATACACGTGCCGTAACGTCACAGTGCCACGTTTACATTCGGCGGAATTTATTCACACTGGTTTTTGCGTAGGATTTAAAATAATATGTCAATACGGTAAATCAGCCAATTGGGCAACCCATGCTATGCTAAAAATTTAGCATGTCACGTAAACGGACGTGGTGTTTTCCTGGTGTAAAACACTGACACTTCTCAGACTCAGACAGGGTAAATGAAGTAAAGCAAACAAATGTCAAAATCATTTCATTCATTCCAATATTAAGAATAATATCAACCAACCAATCAGAAACCAGTATTCAAAATACACTGTTTGCTCAAAAGTATTGGGGACACCTGACATTTCCAGCCATATGAGGCCCACAATTATATAGGATGTCTATGAAAATCCAAACCTGTTCCAGTCTGACGATGAAGACCTGCTTTACTGGAAGGTGTGGAAGATCTCCTGCTATGAAGCTCCAACACTATTGGGATGTATATGAATGCTGACTGCACCCCAGGCCTCCTCACCTTCTCACCCACATCAGTACCTGACTTTACTAACACCCTTGTATCTGAATGAGCACAAAATCTAGTGGAACATCTTCCCAGAAGAGTGGAGGTTATTTTACAAGGAAATGGGGACCAAATGTGGAATAGGATGTTCAACCTTATGGTCAGGTGTCCACAAACTTTTAGCCATATAATATTACCTTGTGTTAAAAAACATAAAAAAAAATACATGAAGAAAGAACATATTTATAGGTGAACTTGTCAACCAATCAGATGTGAACATTTCCTGTATTTATGGTGTAAAACTTGGATAAATAGTATGCTAGCATAAAAATTTGCATCTGATTTGATCATATTTACCATTAAACCTGTGCAACGATGTTTTTCTATTGAAAATCATTAATATATAGTTTATGACCCTAAAGAGCTGAACGCAATAAAATAACGCACTAATTGTTGTGAAATTATGTCGTTTGCGTGTTTTTTTTCCGTTATGTTCTCGACTTCCTACTACGTTTTATTTAGCAAACAAAAGACAAACTCTGCTATGACCTTCCAACCTTTTTTTCCACCATTTGTGGGCATCAAACTGCAGGTAGGAGCTAAAGCAGTGAGAAGAAGAACTAAAGAAACATCAGACCGCGAGGATACTGATCTGAGGAATGGTTCGAGCCAGTGAATTGAGCCTAGTTAGCATGACATTGGAAAACAGGAGTATTCGTAAACACGCGTATTTGTAGAACATGAACAATCATTTGATAACTTCGAGAATGATGAAACTTTAATGAATGGATGTCCAGAGTGGACATTTCTTCCCACTTCCAATGATATTCCTTTATACCTCCAGGTTAACACAATGTTAGATTGGATATTAAGACTGAATCTCAGATTGGATGTTGGGACTTGATGTAAGATTGGATGAGATTGGATGCTCAGACTGGAAGTTAGATTGGAAGTTAGTTTTAATGTTAGATTGGATGTTAGACAAGATTGGATGTGAGAGTTGGTGTTAGGACTGGATGTTAGATTGGATGTTAGATTGGATGTAAGAATAGATGATAGAATTGGATTTTAGGACTGGATGTTACATTAGATGTGATATTTTGTTTTAGGACTGTATGTAAGATTGGATGTTAGGATTGGATTTTAGGATTAGATGTTAGATTGGATATAAGAAAAAATGTTAGGACTGGATGTTAGATTAGATGTTAGGATTAAATGTTAAATTGGATGTTAGATTGAATGTAAGAATAGATGTTACAATCAAATGTAAAATTGGATGCTAGATTGGATGTAAGAATAGATGTTAGAATTAGATGTTAAATTGGATGTTAGTTTGGATGTTAGATTGGATGTAAGAATAGATGTTAGAATTAGATGTTAGGACTGGATGTTAGATTAGATGTTAGGATTAAATGTTAAATTAGATGTTAGATTGGATGTAAGAATAGATGTTAGAATTGGATGTTAGGACTGGATGTTAGGTCAGATGTTAGGATTAAATGTTACATTGGATGCTAGATTGGATGTAAGAATAGATGTTAGAATTGGATGTTAGATTAGATGTTAGGATTGGATGTTAGATTAGATGATAAATTGGATGTTAGATTGGATGTAAGATCAGATGTTAGATTGAAATATTGTAAATATTGTGATGATATTTGTACTAAAAGATTTTGATGATTCCACTTGGTGTGATTAAGCAAATATACAAAATAAATAGTAATTTTCCTTTTTTTTTTCTGAAAACAAAGGCTGATCTTTTTACTTTTTTACTTTCTACTTCTCTCATTGTTGACTGCTACAGTAAAAGTCATGGATTAGAATTTTGCAATTGCCACAGGAAATCCTGTTTGGAAAAATTCCTCATGGTGCTTTGTGAAGTAAGAGCTTTTATCCCTTGTATCTAAACCCACTGAAGAACTCACCACGTTGGGATTTTTGTTTCACCACTACAAATAAAAAGTTCCCTTTGGAAAGATCTGTGTGTTAGAACTAAGACAAAATGTGCACAGGGTTTCATCAGACCGGGACTGAGAACTGGCTTTAAAGCCTGCACAGCGAAAGGATTATAATCACAGCTCTGAAAAACTCTGAGCTTTAATGCTTTCCTGGACTGATTTTAGCCAAAAAATAAAAATAAATCAAGCTCACTGGCTGTAAATGTAGTCAAGATTAGTTAAGCATCATCAGAGCTTAATGTGGGGATCTGGATGGTTTATGATGAACGTTATGGGAAAAAACGGACCACGTGGTGGCTTTGAAATCCCAATGGCATGAAATATGAAACATTAAAAATTGGAGTTATACCAACTCATTAATATGGATGCTGGGATATTAATAGTAGTATCAGGTGTACAGTTTCTTGCAAAAAGTGTTTTTTGATATACATGCATGTTCTTTTTGTTTCTATGCAACAAACTAGAAAAAATTGGTTGAATGAGTGAAAGAATGTTCTATGAAGTTCATATTTAACATTTTTGTCTCTAAGAGAAGAACCTAGCAAGCCTCACCCCCAGATTCGAAAATGGAAGTGGACACTTAATATTTCGGGGTTGTTTTGGAGCAGGGAAGGTTAGACTCTTATACTTAAAAGTGAAAGGAATCTGGAACCAACATGGCAACCATTCCATACTTCAGCACCATGCAGTTCCGTCTGGACTGCGGCTCATTAGAACTTCACCGTACATCAAGATGATGAGCTGAAGCGTACGTCTGAGTTCTGTAAGTGTTATTTAGACAGTAGACAGACGTCTGGAGTGATATCTCTCATGGAACGACCTGCCTAGTCAACCTAAATCCTACTGAACTGCTCTGGGATGAACAAGAAATCTCCAACTAGTGAAGAACATCTTTAGCAAGTTTTACAAGAAGCAGAGCAAAGTATTTCTGCTGATTGTTTGGAGAAATAAACTGTACAGATGCAGAGAGTAGGTAAAGCTGTTCTTCATGCTAAGGGATGAAAATAAAGTTGAACATCTGGACTTTTATAGATTTGTTTGGTCACATAAACCATAAAAGACTGTGTTTCCAAACTATTCAGTGTGACACTATGACATAAACACAATGCTCTCACTCGAATGATGACTCGCCATGAGATGTCAAATATGTCACAATAAATGAGAATTAAAATGAATCAGACTGCAGAATGTGCTCAGGAGCGACTACAGCATCTAACCACAAGTCAGAAAACATCTCTAATGCACAACAGGTGAAAAAAAAAATGTCTACAGATGATGCAAAGAAAACAAAAAAGATGAGGTTAGAAGTAGAGAAGGTCATACGACCATCACTGGACATGACCAAAACCAGTGCACAGACTTCATGCTGAACTTAAAACTGAACCCATATAGAAAACACAGTCCCCAGTCATGGCGAAGGTGAAATCCACTGAAATATCCGACCCCTTCTACAGAGGGGACGCGCAACCGAATCCCATTACCATCTTATTACCAACCTCATGGTGTATTACGCAATTTATTAATCAGTGCGGAGACTCGGGGTCTTAAAGGCTAAATGAGATGCGAAAGAAATCCTTGTGATAGATGGGGTGGGCCGAACGGACGCCAGGTTCCAATTCATGGTCATGTAAGTAAGAGGAGTCTGGAGACTGGTTAAAGTAAAATAAAGCCTGGTCTTCACCTCAATCAAGAGCTGAAAATGACGACTAAACGGTGGAAGAGTGTAAAGCGCAGTGTGCAATAAATCTTCCAGTAACGCAGCTCCGCCACTGCAGTGCATCGGCTAGTATTTAAAACTAAGTAAGTTTTTCCTAATATATTGATTTAAATCAATATTAAGAAAAAAAAACTGCTTAAAAAAGCAGGTTGCAATACTTTATTTTACTTTCAATACTTGCTAACAGTCTGCTTGCTAACAGTCGCTAACAATCAACTCAATAGCAGTCAACTCACTCTGAATCAGCATGCTAACAATCTGCTGGCTAACAATCGCCAACAATCAAATCATCGACTTTCTAGAAACCAGCTCGCTAGCAATCAGCATGCTAACAATCTGTTTGCTGACAACTTGCTCGCTAGCAATCTGCTTGCTAACAACCGCTAATAGTCAGACTGTTAGCAATCAACTCACTAGCAATTAACTTGCTAGCAATCAGCTTGCTAACACAGTCTGCTTGCTAACAATCGGCAACAATCAGCTTTCTAGCAGTCAACTCACTAGCAATCAACCTGCTAGCAATCAGCTCTTTAGCAATCAGCTCGCTGACACTTACCAACAATCAACTCTCTTGCAGTCAACTTGCTACCAAAATGAAATATAAAAAATACTTTAGCGAGAAGCTTATTCTTGATTTCTCTGATCAGATCAGAAGGTCAGGAGGCCCTCGCTGCACACCTAATGAATAAAACCAGTGCGCTGACTTCACGCTAAACTTAAAACTAAACCCATATAGGAAACACAGAGTATCTGGTCATGCTGAAGCTGAAATCCACTGCAATTTCCAAATCTTCTCCAGAGGGGTCACGCAACCGAATCCCATTTCCATCTCATTACCAACCAAATGGTATATTAGGCAGGTTACCCGTCAGTGCCGAGGCTCAGGGTTTTAAAGGTTAACTGGGATAATTTCTCAGAGCGTAAGAAATCCCTGTGATAGATGGTGTGGTCCAAACGGACGCCATGTTCAAATTAATGATGCGTAATTTATCATGTAAGGAAGAGAAGCCGGGAGACTGGAAAGCACAGACTGGGTGGAGGACATGTGGAAGAAAGTACAGCAAAAAAAGCTCCGATTGATGGATAGTATGCAGATATTTATGGAGGATCTATCGCATTGTCCCAGGGGGCAGGTTCTTATTCAGCTTCAATGAATAAACACTCGGTGATCTGCTGGAAGCTGTGTGATGGATTTATAATGTGCCGTTACTTTTGTCTTAATTGAAAGTTTGTTTGCCTGAAGAAAAGAAAAAACTGTTTTAATAGTAAAGATTTTAATGAAATATATTTTTGATAGTTGATCATAGCTGAGGATGTTCTCCAGATGAACAGACCGGATGAGTTGCTGTGGAGGTTGAACTCCTGAAATCTGATGAGAATTTGGATTCTAATTAATATAAAGTATTGGCTTGGGGTTGCAAGAGTCCATCAATCAACAGGTGATAACCTTAATAATAGTTAATAAAACTATAATACAAGGTGGTGTCAAAAAGTTTTGAGACTATCTGTTTGAAGAAACTATTTATTTATCTACACACTATCACCTCTAAAATAGTCTCCTTGCACAGCAATACAGCGCTCCCAGCGTTCCTGCAACTTCTGGAATATGTCCTGGAAGTCTTCTTTTCTGGAAGAGGGCAAAGTCCACCTTAGACAAATCTAGCTATTAGGGTGGGTTTGGAAGTGAGATCATGGATTATTCTCTGACAATCATTATGCACAAGTTGC
This sequence comes from Silurus lanzhouensis, assembly GCA_039877035.1. Classification (NCBI taxonomy): domain Eukaryota; kingdom Metazoa; phylum Chordata; class Actinopteri; order Siluriformes; family Siluridae; genus Silurus; species Silurus lanzhouensis. The sequence continues at coordinate 1,048,228 of JBCEWE010000499.1, read as the reverse complement.
TGAATGATTTAGACATTTTTGGGGGTTAAACTCATTGAAGGTCTTCTTGACCTCATACACTTCCAGTGATGTTCTTCCACAGCTGTTGTTTAAAACACCTCGAAGGACTCGTTGCAGCATCACCGTATTTCAAACGAATGTCATGTCAAACTTGTTCTAATTTGCTGTCCGTGATAAAATCGCAGAAACAGCACATGGGTCAGAACAGCACCAGTTACACCATTAGTCTAGAAACTTTTCGATACCACCTCATAAAAGGAGTTTCGGTGTCACCCAGATGATATTGAGGTTCCCTTTTGAGTCTGGCTTCTCTCAAGGCTTCATCTTCATACAATCTCAGGGAGCTTTTCCTCACCATTGTCACCACTGGCTCACTCTTCAGGGAAAAACGTATGCGAAAGTGCTGTACAAGTAACGCTGGATTGAATTCGACGGGGAAATTTGTAAATAAAACCATAGGAACTCATTGATTTTTCTACGATTTGAGGGTGATCAGTTCGCAATCCGGTCTCTTGATAACTTGACAATCAACTCCAGATGCAGAATCAAACATTTTCCAGAACATGTTGGATTTCCATAGGTTTCCTGGTGGTCTAGTGGTTAGGATGCTGCGCTTTTACCGCTCCGGCCCGGGTTCGATCCCCGGTCAGGGAACCAACCCCAGCCATTAGGGCTGCCACAAGCCTTAGTGCCAGTCCCAAGCCCAGATAAATGGGGAGGGTTGCATTAGGAAGGGCATCCAGCGTAAAAACATGTGCCAAATCAAACATGCGGATGGTCTGCTGTGGCAACCCCTAATGGGAGAAGCCAAAAGAAAGTTTTATGTTGGATTTCCATAAACACCAAATTTCTTATGAGTTTTCCAACGAAAGGAATCCTGAACCAACATGGCTCCCATTTCATACTTCAACACCATGCAATTCCGTCCAGACTGCGGCTCATTGGAACCGACTTCACCATTACAACAAGACGACGATCTGCCGCGTACATCCGAGTGTTTTTTAGAGAACAAACAGTGGTCTGGAGTGATATCTATCATGGAACGACCTGCTCAGTCATCCTACTGAACTGCTCTGGGATGAACAAGAAATCTCCACTAGCAAAGAAGATCTTTGGTAAGTTTTACGAGAGGCAGAGCAAAGTATGAATGTTCGGATAAGCTAACTGTCCAGATGCTGAGAGTGTATAAAGCTGTTGTTCATGCTAGGGAAGGATTTTTCGATGATAAAATAATAAAGTGGAACTTCTAGACGTTAAAGATGTTTCCAAAATACGAATCAAAACATTGCTAATGTCGAGAAAAATGTCTACAGGTGATGCAAAGAAAACAGAATTAACACTGCCGGTATGTATGAAGATGAACTAGTTTAAACAAATACATACTTTACCGACTTTTGATAAGTTCAGAAGGTTAAGAAAGTCATATCACCATCAATGCATTTACATTCATGGCATTTGGCAGATGGCTTTATCCAAAGCGACTTACGATCAGCAGGGAAGGGTCTAAGGGCCTTGCTCAAGGGCCCAGCAGTGGCAGCTTGGTGGTGGTGGGATTTAACTCTGTGACCTTTCAATCCAAAGTCCAATGCCTTAACCACAGAGCTAGCACCTCTTTCAATGGACACCTAATGACTAAACCCCTGCTAAACGTAAAACAGAACCCATACAGACAGCACAGTCCTGGTGAAGGTGATATCAAAAACCTTTCCCAGAACTAGCTAGATTTGCATAAACACAACATTTCTTATAGAGGTTTTCCCACAAAACATTTCCTAATAAACAAATCTCTGTTCAGGGGGCAAAATTCTCATTTTGTCTTTCAAATGACCTGCCGTGTTTGAACTGTACGCCTGTCAAAATTCCACCAATAGAATCGACGGTACGAGCTAATCATTCACGCTAATTCACTAATTGCACAGAATTATGGCTTAATTTGAAACACAACCTTCAGGAGACTAGGAATGGCGGTGTGTGTGAGACGGATGAGACGAAGTGGCTCAGAAGCAGCTTCCTGCTTTTGTGTCGGCTCTGTACCCGCTGGGCCGCACCGCTGAGAGCAAGGACGAGGCTAATTTATCAGCGAATACGCTCTGATTAAGGGGAATTTCTGCAGACAGTTTTGGATGTGCTAATTGCTTGTGTGTGTGTGAGTTCAAGCTTTTTTGCTTTTAGAGAATACTTGGGTGTGCCATGGGAAGCAAAATAAGACAATTCACACAGTCAGTGCTGGAATCGTGAAAATAGTGAAAATGTCCAACCGAAGCGTTTTCTGTTTTCTTCACTTAATTCTGCTTTTGTACTGCAAGAACACAACGTCCCAGCCTGGAGACTTCTATAAACGTACAAATGCAATTTCATTCCTCTTTGGGAATCTTTTTTGGCTGCTGTTGACTTAATAAGCTTACTTCTAATTACCAGACACAGCATTCAGAACATCAGCTAAGTCTCATCTACCATGCTGCATTTACATGCATATTCATGGTATTTGGTCGACACCCTTATCCTTATCATCTCATTAAATCAACTGAGCAGTTGAGGGTTAAGGGTCTTGCTTAAGGGTAGTGGCAGTGCTAGGGACATGGACTGAGCTACCTTTCTATTAAAGCAACCTTATTGAGGTATTGTAAGTACGATAGTGAAGAGTTGAAGATTGTAAAGACGGCATATTGTCAAATGGTCACCTTAATAAGATCTAGATCTGGGCCAACAAATGATATCAAAATCCTCTTAAAGATCAGGAGAAAACTTTATCACCACTGGGTGGTGAAGTGAAGAACACTGATGATCTCTTTATGATGGCACCTGTTAGTGGGTGGATTTATTTATTAGGGAGAAAGTGAACATTTTGTCTTCAAAGTTGATGCTAGCAGCAGGAAAAATGGGCGAGAGTAAGGATTTGAGCGAGTTTAACAATTTGTGACGTCTAGACGTCTGGGTCAGAGCGTCTCCAAAACTGCAGCTCTTGTGGTTCCTGCAGTGGTCAGAATTTATCAAAAGTGCTCCAAGGAAGGAACAGTGGTGAACCGGCGACAGGGTCATGGGCAGCCGAGGCTCGTTTATGCATCGGATGTGGTCCGATCCAATAGATGATCTCCTGTAGCTCAAACTGCTGAAGAAGTTCATGCTGTTGATGCTCAATGGGTCAAAACTGTTTTAGCAGCAAAAGGGGACGAACACAAAATTAGGCAGGTGGTCATGTTACGCTGATCGGTGTATGACTTATAAATCAGGATCTCATTTGGAAGTATACTCAGTAATTCACGTAACAATTTTTAAGATCCTCAAAGGGCTACTTTGTGACCAAACGGCTAATTGGTAGCTAGATTTGCTGGATAAATTTTAACCCCCAGTTATTAGTTGCAGTAGTTTTTACTAAGTGGGTCTGTTTTTTTTTTTTTTCAATCTTTGTGTGAATGTTTCGGTCAACCAGAACAAACAATTCCTGCCAGACTTACAAACACTTATTACCTAAATCCCTATTTCACCCCAGTAATGTTCACATTCTCATGAACGCTAATCTGCTATGAATAACCGATAGCATACAAGGCACTTACTAACCAGGGTACTTGATAGGGTCAGAACAGAGGATCTTGGTCTACTAAAACAAGCGGCAAAACTACAGATGTACAAAGTGACATTGAAACTTGCCCTGTGATAACTGCCACCTGCTGGCAGGAACAGGTACTGCTTAACTAATTGGCTATTCAAACCCTCAAAGCATATCCGTCAAGTCAAGTCACACTTAATTAATACATAAAACTGCAATGAAATGAATGAAAAGATAACTCAAGTCTGAATCTACCTTTTTACCATGGCCTGAAATCCATCCAACTGTTTCTAATCAGATTTCTAAAACTTGGAGAGCAATTTCAAAGTCATTAAACCTAAAAGAAATGAAATAAACCAGAGGCTTAAAGCTTCAAATGTGCACTTTCAGCAGATGCCCTTATACAGAGCAGCTCAGGGATTAAAGGCTCAAGGGCCCAACAGTGGTGGTTTGGTGGTGCTGCGGTTTGAACTCATGACCCTCTGGGCTGAAGTCCAATGGCTTAACCAGAGAACTATTCCAGTCCCTTCCCCCCGCAAAAAAAGAAATTAAAATAAAATAAAAAAAAGATCTAGTGGTACATCTTCCCAGAAGAGTGGAGGTTATTATGATGGGGACAAAATATGGAATTGGATGCTCAAAAACAAGCACATAGCAATTATATGGTCAGGTGCCACCTACTTTAAAGTATATTTTAGTGGTAATAGTAGTACAAATAAAAATTTTCAAGAAAAGAGAGGATGAATACTTTTTGAGCATTTTAGCTTTGATTTGAGCATGATCAAGGGACAAATAAATCCGAAAGCACCTTGGTTGATGGAGAAAATGATCTCTAGAGCTATATCTAACAAAACCTACCATTTCACCACTTGTAATTCTAGCGAGCAACATGGCAGCAAAGCAACATGGGATTTTCTCAATTTTGGGCAAACTCGTTATAACGATGAACAAGAAGCATAAATCGAAATGATTGGCTCATTCATTCTCACCACTTCTGCTCAGGTCCCATTAAACCGTAATGTGTGTTTGGCTTTTCACAGCTTTTTATACTCCGTTAGTTTTATAGGCGTAAATAGTATATGTAGAAAAAAATATATAAATAGCATACATTGCTATTCTCATTAATAATTCATAGAATGTGCTAAAAAATATTGGATGCATTTCTAGGAAGAATTTCAGGATCGTCCAATTTAGCGTCTAGAAAGGTAAGAATGTGGGTCTTGCTCTGCAGTAATAGCTTGTTTGTTATTTAGAAAGAAGTAACTCTAAAAGTCTCTTTCGCAGACCGAAAAAGCTATTTCTTCTTTATTCTTCAGCATCCACATTCATCTATCAGTAAAGATAAATAAAATGCTCTGGCTAAACTCTTTCCCTCCTTTGCATTCCACTAGCTCTTTAGCTGCTGTCAGGTTGATTTAGATCGGACGTATCTGAAACCCTACTATGTGTCAACGTCCAAAAGATCAGCATATGGGAAGCTTGAAATATTAATACATGATGTGTGCGTATCCTGACTCGTGTAATATACCCCAGACTGCATTGCAGATCAAACTCAATTCAAGATGGCGGCTGGATTGTTACTGATTGCACATTGTGTATCTGCCGCTTCCGGAACATTTCAGGAAGATTATACACTTTGCGAAAACTCTATTACATCGTTTCTTGACCCTTTTTACGTTCGCTGACATCTCTGTGGATTGAAAGCGCCACTTTTTCTGCTCTTTCTCTGGCCGATGGGGCTGATCAATACGATAATACAAGAATCCTGATTTTTTACTCTTTCTAGATTTTGTGTCTGGCATGATATCTTTTTTTCTAATAGTTATAATAGCCATCATTTTTAGCGTTTTTGTGGGCGATGTGTATGTGGGCTAATCAAGCATCCCAGAAGTATTGCAAAAATATCATCTTAAATGTTATCGTATTGTCCAACCCTAAATCCTGCCCTCTAGATATTCCCTACTAATCACATTTCTCTGCTGGGATGAAATTTCAGACCGTCATTACGGGGGTTTTGTTTAATCACATGAAGTATTAATAATAATAATAATAATAATAATAATAATAATAATCATAATAATACAATTACAATCATAAGGTGCATAATCACGAAATCAATTTGTGGTAAAAATTCCATTTTTTTGGATTCGATTTCCTCCACCTACAGCTCAGCGTTGCCAGTCACGATCCGGAATAATTAATCATTTGATTATTTTATTATTAATGAAATCTCGCAATCTTCGTTCGTAATAAATAAAGGGAATTGATATATTTATTTATTTTATATAATAATTCCTTCTCACACAATTGTACAAGATGTAAATAAAAGGTTCTCAAAGTTCCACATTTTAATTACATCTTCCCGCTCTGAAGATCCTGCCATTGAAGAAAACATCTACGTTCTGTGCGATCTGCCTGCTAAGCTCGAGGAGTTTTGTTGTGAAAGGTTATCGTACGACGCCAATTGAATTTTTGATCCGTTAGCGTATTTTGTTTCTATTTCGTGACCCTCGGACACCGTGAATCCGGCATCATCCTACTCCGTCCTCTTATTGGTGGATTCGAGATGGACATGGTAGCAGCATTCACACGATCAGAAAAATTGGATTCTTTGTTTTCAGTGAAATTGCACAGTGCACAGGTGGCGTTCCGGGTAGTGTACCCCCCGAGCGGCGCTGAATAAATAAATATCATCCATCACTGAATCATGAAATATATGTATATATATAAATATGCATATATGTCTATGTTTGTGTGTAACTCTGTGTTTGAGCAGCATACGTGAGAATTATACCTACAAAGAAGCTTTAAAACAAAAACAGAACCACAGCTTTTGTCACTTGATGGACTCCAGATGCTCCTCGGCGGTGTGTCCAGTGTTTCGTTCAGTGTGTGTGTGAGGTTGTCTCTCAGCAGCCTCACTTCATCCAGCCGTGTTTTGTGCTCGTGCCAGTCAGTCCCTCCCCACAGTACGTGTCCTGGAAAGTGGACGGTCCCCCGCGGGTCTGGGCTCTGCCTGTCAATCCCCGGTCATGTTTCTGTCTCTCTTTTTCTTTCTCTCTAAGAGTTTTTAGGACGTCTGTCCATTGAGACACTCACGCCTGAGACACTGCGCCGGCTTCCACCAGTCCCCACTGTGGCAGCGGCAGATGGTGCAGTCGTCCACTTTCACTTCGATGCCAGCCGGGATGATTGTCGTTCCGGCGTAGCAGTTCGGTCCTGTCATGTGAGAGATATAGAGAGAAAGAGAGAGAGAGAGAAAGAATGGGAAGGTGGGGGAGAAAGAGAGAGGGGTAGAAAGACAGTAATTAGACAGAGCTCTCAAGAGGACTTATATTGAAGATCCACCCATCCATCCATACATCCATCCATACATCCATCCATACATTCTTCCATCTATCTAATGAGAATCTTTGCTTTGAATTCTCATCTGGAATAAACAGAACCTTAGTCTTTTTCTGCATTCTGTTTCTGCAATCGTTTCCATGTCAACCAGTTATGACCGCCTTTCCGACAGTAGTGTAGGTTTATGTTCATCGTTACCATAATAACAACTTATAATGACGTCTAACTGTTCGATTGTATCAACCAATTCAAAATATGCTTTTCAGATGTTCTCTCTCTCTCTCTCTCTCTCTCTCTCTCTCTCTCTCTCTCTCTCTCTCTCTCTCTCGCTCTCTATACATTCTCCACAAAATGCTTTGGATTGAACTCATTGGTGCCTCTCTCACTCCATAACGACTAGAGCTTCTCCAACACACATCCGCTTAGAACCGAATTCTGCATTCTGATTGGTCAGGAGGTGTTGGGGTGGTGTTTCCTAGAACAGCAGCTCCGACAGCACATTAATGCACCCCGCTCTAACTGCTTTAGTTTCCATAGTAACAACTTATGATGACCGGTGTCAGATGCTCTAACCTATACATTAAATGGCAATAAGTTTGTTTCTTGAAGTTCTACGTTTATTTCTAATGAGCGAACCAGTGGCGAATGTGGCAAGGAAAAACTCCCTGAGATGGCATGAAGAAGAAACCTAGAGAGGAACCAGCTTCAAGACGGAACCTGTCCTCATCACCGAATGTCAATTCATTACGGTTTCATCATTCCTGAGGTGATCCGTTCAGTGATAGGTGCTCAACTGCAGAACTGTTTATGCAACCTGTGGTCCTGAGCACATTTTAGCAGACTGTTGATATTAATTACAATCTCGAAATGTAACCATAAACAGACAAAAAAGCACAAGGGATCATTTTTCAATAAACAATACATTTTAGCAAAGAACGTTGCTGTGGTGTGAGACTGTAAGGAGAAAACACTCCGGGATGTGCATCATACCAGGATCTCATTGATTCTTTTTTAAAAACAGCACAACACCATGTTTTATTCCTCACATATTTCTGCCAGATAACATTTGAGCGAGTGAAGTAATCTGAACATGTGATTTATAGCTGGTTAAGAAATTAAATCTGACCAGGTGAATTCAATCCTGCAGCTGTTACATGAATAATCATAAAACCAGCTAGCTTTTAGCATTTGAGAAAAAATGGATGAATGAATAAATGAATGCTCCTAGTTTCAAAATCAGTATTTCATGGAAAGTTCCTGGTATTTAGAGTCGGGTTATGCCCATATTTCTCATGATGTTTCTTAAATCTGCCTTCTGATTATTAATGTGTATGGGTTCATTTTCATAAGAATTAATTTAAAATGGGCCAAATAAAAAATCTGGGCTGAAGAAGAAAATTGGGATATTACAGTTTTTTCTTAGTCTCTTTGGAGCGTTTCTCAGATCAGAAATGAAATTTCTCAAATCTACTTGTTCAACCTCCACATCATGTCGTCACTCGTGCTCATCATAAGAACATTTCTTGTTGTTTTGATCAAATTGCGAACGCTTTTGTACATCATTTAATGGATTGTGTACGAGTGTCTGCTGTTTCCTACATTATCAGTTGTTTATGTTCATGTTGATCAAAATATATTCTACTGGTTTCACCTGAATAGTTTTAACCCCCAAAAACATCTCAGCATCACTTCATTGTATGTAAAATAATTAAACCAGTCGTCATCATCTTTCAAGTTGAAATTGATATGAAGATCAAACACTTGTACAGTAAAAGTGTGAATCCTGTCTGGTCTCTTATATTCAAATAATTTGATTTGTGCTACTAAAATTCATAAATGTCAAACAGAAGAAAGTCAAATTTTGTGCATTTTCAGTTACTGTGATCCAAACTATAGTTTATATCAAGAAACACTGAAACTGTGCAGCATCACACTGATAACATGACTTAACATTTTGATGATTTTGTTTGTGAACAATGACAAAAGGGACTTTTCATTCTGATGGAAATGAGATGCTCACTGACACAAATACTTACTTTTGAGAGATGAACAAAGGATTTAGAGAAAAGTACAGACTTTTGCAAAAAATGTTTTGTGCTGTTTGTACACATTGTTTTTGAGAGATAAACTGACTAGTTTGCAAATATTAAGAAATATTCAAGAAACGCTCCAAAGTGACTGAGAAAAACTGTAATATAGTGTTCTGACCAATCAGAATCAAGAGGCGTAACCTGTGTTCAGTGTTGTGCTTGGAAGATAGACAGACAGACAGACAGACAGACAGACAGACAGACAGACAGACAGACAGACTGATAGATATAGATGGACAAATAGAAAAAGAGTAAGAGATCGTCAGACAGACAAAAATACAAAGACAGACAGACAGACAGACAGACAGATAGATAGATAGATAGATAGATAGATAGATAGATAGATAGATAGATAGATAGATAGATAGATAGATAGAGCTTGGTTAAGAGAGAGAGAGAGAGAGAGAGAGAGAGAGAGAGAGAGAGAGAGACTCGTCCTCACAGTCAGGCAGATGCAGTTGATTTAAGTGAAATGAGAGAGAGATCGTGTGGACGTGCCGAAATCTGAAGACTTTTTTAAATCTAAGTTTAGATTGCACATTTGTTGGAACAGGGAGCAGTGTGTGTGTGTGTGTGTGTGTGTGTGTGTTTGTCAGATATAAATTTGCTCTCATCCATCACGTATACGGAGCTTCTTCAAGGTCTTCTTCAACTTCTATCTTCTCTTTTTCTCTTTAGAAATCATGAAAAAGCTTTTTTTTGAGTGGAGGAGCCTCTGGTGCACAGCAACCACACACTCTGTCGCTCCCTGACGTGTGTTTAGTGTGATGCAGTGGATGGTTGGAGGATGGGGTGGTGGACACGATGAGGATCGGTTCAATTTATTCCACAGAGAAACTCGAATGCACCCGAGGCCTCTGCTTTATGTTTGGGAAAACTTTTTTTTTCTTCTTTCTCTTCCAGTTAGACTCCTCTGACATTTCAGTACACTATTATAAAGACCATAATGTCAGAATTTTGGTTATATTTCTTGATTCTATGCAAAAAATCTCTGTTTCTTCCTACTTCTTATTTCCTAATCCTAAAGAGTTGTCACTTTGAACTCGACACTTTGAACTTTGAACTTATATATATATATATATATATATATATATATATATATAAGATAACAGAGGTCCCTTGGTGGTCTAGTGGTTAAGATGCAGCGCTCTTATCGCTGCGACCCGGGTTCGATCCCCGGTCAGGGAACCATCCCCAGCCACTCTCAGTGCCGGTGTAGTGCAGTTTAGTGTAGTGCTATTGTGTAAACTGTTAGTTTGCTCACTTCAGAACAGTCACACCGGATCTGTTCTGTCGTGACTCACAACATAGTGATGGACTCAATTCAAACAGTGCGAAAAAACACTAAATCCAAAAGCAGCAAATAACAGCAGCAGTAAAGGACACAATTTTAGTCACTGTTTTGTTTTTTAGCGAACGCTAACAAACCAATGCGTATTTTTTCCTTTTTTTTTTTTTTTTTTAAATCATGGCTGTTAGTTTACTGCGTTTCTCCGTTCCAGTCTCTTTTTATAGCAAATTAGATTTTCAGATGTGATTTACTGCAACTTTACTATGTTTATTACATTACGTTTATTTACATTTATTTATGCATTTATCAATAAATTATTATACAACATTTTATTAATTATATATTCTCGATAATATCTTCACAACTGAACAAAATGTTGGTGTATTTTTTTTTTTTAAACAAAAATAGCCAAAACCATGTTGTATTTATTTTGTATTATTATTTTCAGCGTGGTTGTCAACATACCATCTGCAAATATCATTAAGTACAATGCAAATATTGATTTACACATATTGCTTTACTTTGCATATTTAAACGACATTTTGAAACCCCCATGCTCTCCTCAACAAGCAGCCACTATACGCTTAAAAATGTCAAAATAAAGCTCGTTAAAAACTTTAAATAACTGTTAGTTGCAGTCCTAATATGTATATACGAAGGTTTGTGGACACCTGACCTTTCCTCACGATGTCCAGCTTAACTGCAAGCAAATCAATTTCTTCTCCTCTGTCAGGTGGAATATGTTTGCGATTTGTGAGCTCTGACTAGTGTGCTCTCTGACCGAACAATCAAAGTATGTGAAATTACAGACGTGATTGGATGCCTGATAAATGGCCCCGAAGTCAAGCAACATGGATTGTAAGCTACAGGAAGACTGCAGTGTTCACTATGAAGAGCTCAGATACCTTAGACCCTGGAAACATGTGATGTGACAGCTGAAATTTGATTGGATGGAATCCTAAAATGAAACATGCCAGCAGACATGAAATAGTGAGATGGATTTCCTGGTATGTTTTGTATCATTGTCATGTTGCAGGGTTCAGTTCTGCTTCAGCTTAATTTTTTTACAGATGGTCTCATGTTCCTCAAACACCCTCTGACACACAGTAGAATTCATGGTGGTTTTCAGGATTTCATATGGTGTCCTAATATTTGTATGTGACTGAAGGCTGTGTTTTTGAACAAAACTTGCTTGTATTTCATCCACAGCTAGTTGAATGGAATTCATTATTGCTTGGCTCTGAAGCTCTAAATAGCAGCCTCTTGAAGACATTAGTGGTTTGCGGTGACTTTGTTGTAAGTAAATAAACAGGAGCATTTTTACTTTCTTAAAAGCTGTAAACTTGCAGGACGTGTTCAGTGGGTGAAGGTCTGTGCTGGAGAATAAAACCGATTACAGATCACAGAGATCATCTATAATTTGTACATACATTCATTTTACTTAAGTAAGAACTCAGCTGTGAGCTCAGACTGCTCACAGTTTAAGGGTTACATAGAGAGATAAATAGATGGAGGGATGATATTTGGATAGTTAAAAAAAATGTGTTTGGTTGGATGGTTGATCAGACAGACAGACAGACAGACAGACAGACAGACGGACGGACGGACGGACGGACGGACGGAGATAGATAGATAGATAGATAGATAGATAGATAGATAGATAGATAGATAGATAGATAGATAGATGATCAGACAGACAGACAGACAGACAGACAGACAGACAGACAGATAAATAGATAGATAGAAAATCAAGTCAAGTTTATTTCTATAGCGCTTTTTACAACAGACATTCTCTCAAAGCAGCTTTACAGAATTGTTAAGGTGAATGGTGTGCATTTATCCCTGATGAGCAGCCGTGGCGACTGTGTCAAAGAAAAACTCCCTTAGATGTTATGAGGAAGAAACCTTGAGAGGAACCAAACTCAAAAGGGAACCCATCCTCATTTGGGTGACATCAAGAGTTTGATTATAGTCTTTAACCAATACAGAACACTGGAATGTAAGATTGTAAGTAATGTTCTTTCCACAGTCTTATACAGTCATTCAGATAGATAGATAGATAGATAGATAGATAGATAGATAGATAGATAGATAGATAGATAGATAGATACAACTACAGTTTTATATACAACTACACAAATGAATGCATGAATGAATAAACAAACAAATAAACAAACGAATGAATGGATGAATGGATAAAGGAATTATCAGTTTAAGTCAAAATTCTTGTCAGTATTTAAATGGAAAGAAGTAATTCAGAGTCGTGTTACGCACAAACGTAACCTAAGGGTTTTTCAGAAGTGTCTATAAACGCAAACAAGTGTTTAAATCTAGAATAAAATGCAGGGATAGAAAATGCAGACTAATGAATGGAATTTTCTCTGCTGTCGATGGTAACGTCACGTAACAGAAACGTAATTTGATAATGAAAAATTGAAAATGACTCATGATAGGAATGAAAAGTTGGCAAGGTGTGAATTAAATGTAATATGAGGCTACAGTGTATTACTGGTTGAAATGATTATATTAACCACTGATTTGAGGTCGTGTGTGGGATGTCGGCTACTTTGAGTCGATTGTAAAACATAATGCATATGTTTTGGGCAATTACATTACATTTTACATTTGCGGCATTTAGCAGACGCCCTCATCAATTCAATAATCCCTGTTATAAAGAGCTTTAAAGGATAAGATGACCAAGCACCATATTTTCCTTCATAATTGTATTCGTAAAAAGTTCCAATAGTCAATATCTCTGATTAACATTTTCCTACTGCCCAAAGGAAAAAAATCATTAGCATATTAGCATAATGAGCTATGGTTTAAATTCCAAGGAGCATTAGCCACCTTTCAAGTCATCGCAAATTGCACAGGTTTTAGATTCACATTATTATCAGAGTAAAAATATCACCCTGACCCTGATTTACAGACCCCCTGTGCATAATGAAACAGAATAATTTGGCTTAATTAATACATAAATCATAAATGTATAATTTTAAATGCTAATAAATGATTTTCCGAAGTGAATCTGCATTGCAAAAAGAAGCTGCCTTTTTATAACGCTTTTAATTATAATGTCTTAAATCTGCTTCACAGAAATAAATAGAATACAAATATACATTTTAATGTAATGAATTAGTGCCTATAAATTTGCCCCTAATGAGCAAATTAAGGGTAATGGTGGTGAGGGAAAAAGTCCATGAGATGGCACAAGGAAGAAACCTTGAAGGAACCAGTCATAAGGAAACCCATCCTTATCCTCACCACTGAATGTCCTTTCATTACAGTTCCATCATTGTTGATGTGTACTGCTCAGTAAATGAGTCAGATATAAAGTCCAGTCCAAATCCATCTTCATGGTTCTTGAGTTTCACCCTCCACAGTTACCTCATTTGCACTATATGGAGAAAAATATTGAAACACCTGACTTTTCCAACCATATGGATGGAGTCCAAGATGGCGCCGCGGATGGCGGTTCTAGCACGATTCTCTCTGGTACTTTCTTTGTTTTTGTTTACTGTCTGTGTGTTTGGTTACCCTAATCTGATAACTTACACTAGAGAACAACTGCTTAACATTGGGCAGTTGACTCCAGACACTTTTCTAGAACAGTTTTTACAAACCTGGAATGTTTTTTTGGAGATCTTTGTTGAAGTAACAGCGGGCGCCGCGGGGTAAGCGTGCCGGTTCGCTAGTGACGCTACGACAGAGGGGATTTAGAACTGTGCTCCCATCGATTCACCTGGCGAACCTCCGCTCATTGCCGAACAAAATGGACGAACTGATTTATCTTAAAGGAACAAACAAAGACTTTGCATGCTCCACTGCTCTCTGTTTTACCGAAACTTGGCTCAGTCACTCAATCCCGGACAGCGGATTATTTCTCTCGGGCTTCCACTTACACCGATCAGATTGCGTAATGGAGCTATCGGGCAAAATAAAAGGCAGCGGAATCTGCTTTTACATTAACGAATGCTGGTGTACATATGTCACAGTGCTGATTAAATACTGCAGCCCAAGCTTGGAATCACTGTTCATGAACTGTAAACACTTTTAATCACCGCAGGAATTTTCCTCATTAATTCTGACCGGAGTTTACATCCCACTGCAGGCCAACGTGAGTGATGCACTGCAAAACCTGGCAAACCAAATATCCGGCTTGGAACAAAATAATTCAGGATTCTCTTTTTTTTTTATCCTTGGAGACTTCTTAAGGACGCATATCGCTCTGTACCCTGGGCAGCCTTAGGGAACTCTGATCACTGCTTGGTTCATATTATTCCAACATACAGGCAGAAACAAATCTGCTAAGCTTGTAGTCAAAACAGTGAAGAGATTGGCCAGTGAAGCAAAGCAGGAACTAAAAGACTGTTCATTCTTCATTGCTGGAACTGACAACCTGGATGAACTGACTGTGACATCTTTGATCAGTTTTTGTGAAGATGTGTGTGTGCTTACCAAAACATGCCAAGGAAGATGCCTACAGAGGGGAGGACTGTACAAGCAGGCCAGGAACCTACTGACAAAAGAGATCAGAATAGCCAAAAAAAGCTACTCTGAAAAGCTAACGATCCTGCATCAGTGTGGAAAGGCCTGCAAGATATCACAAACTACAGGAGACCACCCCTCCCCACTGAAGCAAACAAAGATCCGCTGATGACCTCAACACCTTCTACTGCAGGTGTGAGAACAATATCTTTTTACCTCTCATCGAACCCTGCCCACTGACTGGCCCCATCACACCTCTGTGTGATGCACCCAGTTGCACTTACGATTTGTGAATAGGATGTGTTTTGGCTTTTTCAGAAAAAGAAGACAAGGAAAGCTCCCAGCCCAGATGATGTCTCCCCCTCCTGTCTCAAAGCATGTGCTGACCAACTGGCTCCTATCTTCACCCATATCTGCAACAGATCACTGGAGCTGTGTGAGGTCCCCTCCTGCTTTAAACTCTCCACAATCATCCCAGATAAATTCTTCATCACTGGACTCAATGACTACAGGTCTGTCACTCTGACATCTGTCATCATGAAGACCTTTGAGCAGCTGGTATTAGCCTACCTAACGACTGTAACATTACAGCTGCTCGATTTCCTACAGTTTGCCTACCGAGCAAACAGATCAGTGGATGACGCAGTTAAGATGGGGCTGCACTACATTCTGCAACACCTTGACTGCCCTGGGACATACTGTATGCCCGGATTATGTTTGTTGACTTCAGTTCGGCTATTAATACACTAATTCCGGAAATTCCCCACTCCAAACTCCTAAAGCTCATTATACCCCCTGCCATCTGACAGTGGATCACATTCTTCCTTACTGGCAGCTAACAACAGGTAAGACTGGGAGGTATTACCGCCGGTATTTAGACAGTTAGCACTGGTGCTCCTCAGGGATTTGTCCTCTCCCCACTGATATTCTCCCTCTATAGTAATGACTGCACATCAAGTGACCCAACTGTTAAACTCCTGAAATTTGCAGATGATACTACGCTCATTGGACGCATCCAAGATAGCGTCAAGTTTGCATATGTGCAGGAGGTGAATGGGCTGGTCAGAACAGCCTAGAGCTAAAACCACTCAAAACTGTGGAGATGATAGTGGACTTTAGGAAATACCCCTCACCACCACTCCCCCTCACAATCTCCAACAGCCCTGTGCCATCTGTAGAGACCTTCAAGTTTCTGGGCACTACCACTTCCCAAGACTTGAAATATGAGTCCAACATAAATTCCACTCTTGAAAAGGCCCAGCAGAGGATGTTTAAAACAGCAGAAACAATCATTGGTGCTCCCTGGCCCATTCTACAGGACTTGTACCATCCAAGAAACAGAAACCAGGCGGGAAAAATCACTACTAACCCTTTGCACCCGGGACACAATCTCTTTCAACTCCTCTCTTCTGGCAGGGGCTACAGAACTCTGTTTACCAAAACTGCCAGACACAGGAACAGTTTCTTTCCCCAGACAATCAGCCTCATTAACAACTCACCATAATTATATTCCCTCCTTCATATCTATAAGTACTGCACTACATCAGAACTGTCAGTCATCACATCATCCATATATGTTATACACACTATTGCTGCTGTATATTGTACAAAAGTTCTAAAGTAACTCTTTATTGTACCTCACACACAATACTGTTATTTGTACTACCATACACTTTATGCACATTACTGATCTGTGATATACTCTGTATCCCTATTTAGGACTCATTATGTCTGTATTGACTCACAGTGTCTTGTATTGTCTTGTATAGTCCAAGCTGAATGTATAGTGTTATTTATGTCTGTACTTTTGAGAGTCACTGATAGCTGGAACCAAATTCCTTGTGTGTGTCAAGACACTTGGCCAATAAACCTGGTTCTATTTCTGAATCTGATTTTGTCCTACACTGTCGTATGTGGTCTTTGCAAGTCAAGTCAAGTTTATTTCTATATCGCTTTTCACAACAGACATTGTCTCAAAGCAGCTTAACAGAAATCAACAGTTAAGGTGAATGGTGTGTATTTATCCCTGATGAGCAGCCGTGGTGACTGTGGTGAAGTAAAAACTCCCTTAGATGTTATGAGGAAGAAACCTTGAGAGGAACCAGACTCAAAAGGGGAACCCATCCTCATTTGGGTGATATCAAGAGTGTGATTATATACTTTAAACCAGTGGTTCTTAACCTTGTTGGAGGTACTGACCCCCACCAGTTTCATATGCGCATCCACCGAACCCTTAAGCAGGGCGTGTCATCACGAATCATATGAGTCGGGTGTGTGTCTTGACCTCCGCCGAAACCCTGAGACTGACTCACCGAACCCCTGGTGTTCGATCGAACCCAGGTTAAGAACCACTGCTTTAAACACTACAGAACACTGGAGAGTGAGAACTAACATGAGCACTGGAGTGTAAGATTATGAGCAACTCATAAAATAGCTCAACATTTGGATCATCACAGATCCAACACCAGCTTCTCCATGCCAGAGCCTTTAAACACTCAAGGATGTCCAGTGTCCACATAAAGTGGGATCCAATTGTGTCTGTCTCACATTGTTTGCACCAGGTTGCACACGATGCACTTTTTGTGGCGAGGACACGTACTAGTCTTCAGCTCTGTGCTTTCTGTTATGTAGCTTTATGTTTTTTAATGTAGCACCAGGGTTCTGGAGGAACTTTGTCTCAATTCACTGTGTACTGCGTCAGATATATATGGTTAAAATGACAATAAAAGCTTCTTGACTTGACTTGATGTGGTTCTTCTCCCAACTGTTACAACAAAGTTGTAACCATAAGATGAATATGTGCTTCTTTTTGAACATCCCATTCCACAGTTTGTCTCCATTTGAAGTGACAATAACCTCTGCTCTTCTGGGAAGATGTTCCATTAGTTTTTTGTGGCGATTTGTGCTCATTCAGAGATAAGGGTGTTAGTAAAGTCTGGTACATTCATCCCATAGGTGGCGCTCTATTGCAGAACATCTTTTACATCTTCCAACCCATGTAAAGCATATCTTCATGGAGCTGGCTTTTTGCATTTTATACAATTGTGTTTTTTTTTAGGAAGAACCAACGTTTGGATCAGAATGTCAGATGTCCATATAGTGTATTTTCCTTTTTAATAATTAAAAAGTAAAGGTATAAAAAAGAATGTTGGATCTTGTTGAGAATTGTTTTCATTATCAGTAATTCATAGACACATGAATTTTTCTGTGATGTCCAAATCCAAATAAATCAGTTACACCATATGTTGTGTGTGCTAAAAAAAAAAATATATATATTCTTCTGCCCGACATTTCCTGTAAACTTTCCTGTGACTTTGGCTGGTAATTAGTCTTGAAAAAGCATTTTTTTATTATTAATAAACCAAACATGATAAATTGCATTATTTCTTTCCCTAATATTGCTTACAGAAACCATTAGGCACTTTTTATAAAAACAGTGAAACTGGCGATGTCTGGAGTGCGGTTGCTGTACTTTCAGCCCGATATAAATTCACTGTTTATGACGCTACACTTTCAAGGAACATTTAGATCGGCACTTAAGGACAAATCACTCTTTAAAAAGCAATACTCATCCAACGCTGGAACGATTTTTGTCGCAGAAAGTTCACTTCCTTGCTTTCTCTCTCTCTCTCTCTCTCTCTCTCTCTCTCTCTCTTTCTCTCTCCGAATCGGAGGGGTAGGACTACGTGGGGGTATATGCAGTGGTGGTGGGAGTACATGAATAATGATCAATTCAATTCAAATCATTTTTATTTGTAAAGTGATTTTCCCATTGTCTCCAAGCATATAAGTTCGTTTCCTAATAATTGTAAATTTGTCCCTAATAGGAAAGAAGAAACCTTAAGAGAAACCAGATTTAAAAGAGATCCTCATCCTCAACACCGAATATCCATTCATTACAGTTTCATCATTGCAGAAATAGCCGATTAAATGCTACGTGTTCCTAAACCATTGTAGTAAATCTGTTGATATTAATTCCAGTCTAAATCCATCCTCAAAGCTCCTGTGATGCTCAATTACGTCATGGAGCTTTAAGAACCATCCCCAGTAACGGTACTCAGGTAAGTATTATTTTGTCATATTTATACTTTGAGTATTATTTACATTTTTAGACAGCACTTGTACTCATTACAAATCACAACATTCAGTCTAATTGGATCTTTTTAGGATACAATCAGATTTATTAATCAAGCATTGTGCTATGATGCTACACAACATTGGGATTGGGACCCAAATCTCGTTGGAGCAGGTGGTTTTACCCAGTGCTCGAATTGAGGGGAGGGCTGGGGGGATCACCCTATAAGGCATTAGGGACCCCCCATGACAAGTAAAAAATAGACTTGGGGGTCTCCAAGATTATTTTAGTAAAAAATATATGAATTACACAATGACTGGGGACCCCCCATAAGACTTGACTCAATTCGAGCACTGGTTTTACCTGCGCTGCAGGCGGGAGAGGGAGGTATAAATATAAATATAAATATAGAGTCCCGCCATCCCGATAGGTGTAATGTTTTATTCGAAAGTTGTTTATAATTTATAGTTTTTTTATTAAAGAAATTCAATAAAATAAAAATCCCAAGGTGTTTGTCATGTGTGTAGTTTTATATTAGCATTGCTTTTATATTTGGTTATTGAGAAATTTTCTGGTTTATGTTATTATTCTGTAGGTTCATCGTAGCCCTAGTGTTTGTGTATATTTTTGCCCAATCTTAATAAATCGTGACAGAATATTCGGGGGGGATTGGAGACAAAAATAGTGGAATCGTGGACATACACATTGCGGAAACACGTGATGGTCAGAAAATCAGAGCAATCGGGCGGTAACGGGATTAAGAAAAGGTCCCGCGCAGGGCTCTACAATGTAGCTTGGACTAGATCGAGATTTTACCAGACTGCAGAGTTGAACCTGAGAATGATCATCTCTGGCTTTCACTCAGGAAAAATCTTTTGCCTATCTCTGGATAAACAAACGCATCAGTGAGTAGTTTCGAACTTGGAAAGTGGTAGATTTTGGATC
The DNA here is from genome assembly GCA_039877035.1 of Silurus lanzhouensis. Lineage (NCBI taxonomy): Eukaryota > Metazoa > Chordata > Actinopteri > Siluriformes > Siluridae > Silurus > Silurus lanzhouensis. The sequence goes on along the minus strand of JBCEWE010000499.1, from coordinate 1,028,447 downwards.
TGAATGTCAAAACCCCAAACACACCAAGCTGCCATTCCTGGGCCCTTGAGGAAGGCCCTAAACCCCATAGTTGCTTGTGTGTTTGATTAAGATAAATGTCGAGTAAATGTAGAGTCAATCCCTCTGGATAAGGGCGTCTGCCTAATGAGATAAATATAACTCTATCCATCCATAGAGAAAAAGGATGAACCAGGCATGTCCAGAAACTCTGAACTGCTGTTCACAAAGACATTCTGAATCCAGGATTCAACAATGTAGAATCTGAATAAATATGAAACGAGCAAAATATGCCAATGTGTATGTGTTTAAGATAAAAAAAAAGCAAAAGAAGAAGAAGAAGAGGATGCTGGCACTTGCTAATGCTCTGACAGACTGAGGCTGGGCGTTCTCCATGTCGGTGTCGATCTTCTGTCAGCTGCCGGACTGAGGTGATGAGTGACTCCAGACTTCTCCCTCTGTCTCGCGCTGTCTCACCAACACAATCTCCAGTCAATTAAATGACGGCTTGCTGTAAGCCGCCTCATTCCGATTAGTCGGAGCACTGATGAGGTCGGAGTTATGGTCATTTTTCTTCAATTGGATGTACTTTCTCCCGCTCATGATCCACTGATGCGAGGCTTAATCAGATTATCAGAGATGCGAGAAATGAATTCCGGTATAGGCCTGGAATTCCGAGACTGCTTTAGAGTTAAACTTTGAATACTCATCTCTGTGAGAATCTGTGAACTGACTGATTCCCTCAGGCAGCGGCTCTGAGATGTTCTCCTGGAACGCCAATGTTGTCACAATGTGTCATTGTGTCCTGTCTGCCCACATTAGCTCTCTCAACTAGCTGCTGGCTACATGTGGATAATTGTGTGTGTGTGTGTGTGTGTGTGTGTGTGTGTGTAGTGGTGGTGGTGGTGGTGGGGGATTACATGGCCAACAATGCCCTGTTTACCTTCTACACCTTACAGCACTCTGATGATTGTTGTATAAGAACTCGGGGGTCAAGCGGAGCTTCAGGTCAACATCCGATCTTCTCATGCCCTTATTTTTAAACACCACACCTGGAAAAATGAATTTCCTTCCTTTTTTGGGGTATTTTTGTTTTATGTTAATCGAAGTCAAGAATTCCACAAATTCCCAGATTCCAAACAAGGTCTCTTAGATCCTGACATGCTCTTTAGTAGTTCTCCTGATGACATTCCTATATAACACACAAAATCATTTGGCATATTTATAAAACATACAGTACATTCTATTACCAAAAGTATTGGGACACCTGACTTTTCCAGCCATATGTGATTCTTCTCCAAACTTTTACCACAAAGTTGGAGGCACACAATTACACAACGACTGGGGACCCCATAAGACTTGATTCAATTCGAGCACTGGTTTTACCTGCGCTGCGGGTGGGAGAGGGAGGTCCCGGCGGGAGAGGGAGAGGGAGAGGGAGTCCCACCATCCTGCTAGTTGTAATGTTTTATTCGAAAGTTGTTTATAAGTTAGAGTTTTTCAATAAAAAAAAATCAATACGTCTCGAGATGTGTAGCATGAAATTTTCCCTTTACTTGAACTACAAAAGTCAAACTTGATCCAGCATGACAATCCCCCTGTGCGCAAAGCCAGTTCCATGAAGATATGTTTTAGATGAGATGGGTTGGAAGGGCTATAGACGCCCTACCACTTGTGCTGGGGATGGTTCCATATCAACAGCCAAAAGATCCATGAAATTACTGACCAACTCAAGAAAGGATGGATTTGGACTGGAATTATTATCAACAGTCTACTACAATGGCTCAGGACCACAGGTTGCATTAAACGCTTATCACTGCACACCTTCGGTGTTGAGGATCAAGATTCCCTTTTGAGTCTTTCTTCCTTATGCCATCTCTAGGAGGTTTTCTTTTCCACTGGCTCACTCATGGAGGATAAATTATAATGAAGAAATTTTTTACAACCACTTTATCCCGTAATGCCGCTTTAAGACCATGGATATTGTTAAAAGTGCTCTACAAATGCAAATAAATTGAATTCTGGCTTTTACTAACACACTAAATGAACCGAATGAGCGCAAAACTTCACAACATCTAGTGGAACATCTTCCCAGGAGAGTGAATTTGATTTGAATTGAAATTTGACTTATTATAAGAACAAATGGAGGCTAAATGTGGAATGGGATTTTCCAAAAGAAGCGCATACCAATCTTATGGTCCACAAGCTTTTGTCTATATATAGTGTATCACTCCTACGATGTGATGGTTGTTTAATGAAACAACCTAAAGCTCTTTGCGCTCTTATTATTCCATTCGTCGTGTAGAGATAACCGTTCAGCTGAGTCAGGACTCTCTCTCTTTCTCCCTCTTTCTCTCTCCTGCCCTTGCTGTGTAACCATCCATTGGAATCCAATATTTCTAATTTTGGGTTTGGACCTTTGCTGACAAGGATGTCAGAGATGGAGTGCTTTCTACAGGCTAATTAATCCCACTCAGCATAGCCTCGATCGATAGTGTAATGATTCCTGCTATAATTCAGCCTATATGTATATATATTCTGTTTAGTCTGAACTAACCGCAGCTATTCTTTCTCTGGCATGTGGTCAACTGTGAAGATTTACTGTATGTGAACCCTACTTTCTCACACAAACACACACACACACACACTTCTGAAGTCATTTTTATTAATTTGCCTTTGTTTATCAGTGGTGTATGCCGTCAAAACACCACATTAACATCCAGCTGTTTGTGGATTTGTAACTGTCGTTCACAGCGTGTAGAGGAAGATGTGTGTTACGTTATCATAGTTCTGTTTTACTGATGCGCCAAATCTCAAATCAGCACCAAAATCCGCCATGATGCGCACATCCGCCAATTAAAACCGTCCGTGTGGAAACAGCAAAAGTTCAGTTGGGTGTCCCGATGATTTACGTCATTTAAAACACCATAATTACTTTAAAACATTTACGATAATATTTTGTCTTTATGCTCTATGTTGAGTTTGGTTTCACTAATAATAAACACACATTTGCATAAAGCCTTCATATTTTTTCATGCTCATGATGATTAGAGTATTAAAAACTTTAAATGTATTAATTTAAGGTTCATTTGCAACAGATTAAGTTGTAATTAATCGTCGTGACAGTCGTGCAATTAATTAAGATTAAATATTTTAATCAATACACAGCCCTAGTAAATAATAATAATTATATTAATGGTGCCTTTCAAAACACTCAAGGACACGTACAATTTAGTGATAATCATACAAATAAACACAATACAACAAACAACAGCTGTTTAACTGTTAAGATTTTTTGGAAAAAGCTCATCTTTAAAAGCTAAACATTTAACGACATGATTTACAAGTTGTGAGTCACTTTCTCAAATGGATTGTGGAACAGAATTCCAAAGATGAGCAGTCCAGCTTAAAGCTCTAGACCCCATAGTGACTAAAGAACAGAGGATACAATAAGTGAAACAGATGCAGAAGATCTAAGAGCATGCTTTAGGATGTAAATATGAAGTCAGTGAGATAGATAAGATAAGAGTGCTAGATCATCAAGAGCTTTAAAAGTGAGAAGTAGAATCTTGTACTCTATTTGATATTTAACAGCCAGTGTGGATGAGAGTGAAAAGGCTTTTACTGTCATTTAAACCATATATAACTGATGCATTTATATGCCTCCAGAAACCTGGTGCTACATAAAACAACACAGAGCAACATCACATAAAATAGAGATACATGACAGAACACAGAGCTACATCACACAACATAGAGCTACATGGCAGAACACAACTACATCATACAACATAGAGCTACATGACAGAACACAGAGCTACATCACACAACATAGAGCTACATGGCAGAAAACAACTACATCACACAACATAGAGCTACATCACACAACATAGAGCTACGTCACACAACATAGAGCTACATGACAGAACACAGAACAACATGATAGAACACAGAACTATATCACACAACATAGAGCTACATCACACAACATAGAGCTACATGACAGTACACAGAGCTACATCACACAACATAGAGCTACATCACACAACATAGAGCTACGTCACACAACATAGAGCTACATGACAGAACACAGAACAACATGATAGAACACAGAACTATATCACACAACATAGAGCTACATCACACAACATAGAGCTACATGACAGAACACAGAGCTACATCACACAACATAGAGCTACATCCCACCACATAGAGACTAAAGTAAGTGTCCTCTTCACATAAGAGTGCAAACAGTGCAGTCAGAAGAATAAAGAACAGGAGATAAAGAGATGATTAAGAACAGGAGAGATCTGCTTGATGCAGGAGGTTCTAGTAATTATACGAGCAGCTGAACTCTGGACCAACTGAAGTTTATGAAGGAGTTTGTGAGGTAACCAGAACAGAAGATATTTTAAATAATCAATGTGCAAGGTAACTAGAGTATGTGCAAGAATAACTGTGGAATTGGAGGTTAGAAATGGATGAAGATGATGTTCCGTAAAAGATTGTTTTTAAATCCTACTATTAAATAATGAGTGAAATGCTTCATTTAATATCATGTACTTATGGTGCAGGACTGCAGTCACCATAAACAGTTCTGCACTCAAGACGATATCTTTTTATGTTTACACACAATCGCCTTCAAAATAGTCCCCTTGCAGGGCAATACAGCGCTCCCAGCATTCGTGCCACTTCTGGAACGTGTCCTAGAAGTCTAGAAGTCCTAGATTTTCGTCGGATCTCCGTGTCAAAACGGCGACCTTTGATGTGGCTCTCCGGGATGATGAAATCGCAGATTGGTAATGCATGTAGTCAGAATAACACTAGATGCACACAGGACAATGTCTTTTGGCACAATCACTTATGTGCTGCCATCTGTTGGTGTGTTAAAACGTTTCAAGTCTAGTTTTGGGATACGAGCTTGTATAATGAAGAGACGTTTGGTGTCCATGGTGTTCTTCTGAAGGTTTCTTCCTTATATCATATCAGGGAGTTTTTTTTTCTCCTTGTCCTCTCACCACTGGCTCGCTTGTAGGGTTTAATTTATGACACTAAAATATATATTTGAAACTATTTAAGTCTGTATAAGTGGCACAGTATCCATCGGTAATGCCCAAAAAATGGACACGTTTTTATCACATCACAAGCCTCTGTAGTAGGGTTCACCAAGTCAAGACATTTTAAGACCTTTTCGAAACAATTAAGAATAAAATGTAAGACTTAGATTATGCCATCAAACACACACATACACACACACACATGCGTTGTTAGCAACTGGCCTCAACCGAGCCCTAAATAAATTTTTTCCAAGCCTAAAATCGCTAAACTTCCACTTCCACATAGCTGAAACATAAAATCCGTTTTACCTCCGTGGTACAAACAGATTCGCACCAAGAACTAAAAGCTTATTGGCTGTAGCATGTTGCTCTCATTTGTAGTCATAATACAACAAATGATATTTTACTAGCGAAAGAAAGAACTACAACAACCACAAAAACTAAACTTTCTTTCGGCTTCTCCCATTAGGGGTCGCCACAGCGGATCATCAGTATTCATGATCCACATGTTTGATTTGGCACGTTTTACGCTGGATGCCCTTCCTAACGCAACCCTCCCCATTTATCTGGGCTTGGGACCGGCACTAAGAGTGCACTGTTGTGCAACCCTAATGGCTGGGGTTGGTTCCCTTACCGGGAATCGAAACTGGGACGCAGCAGTGAGAGCGCCGCATCCTAACCACTGGACCACCAGGGAACCTACAACAACCACGGAAACTAACAAACAAAAAAACATTCTAAAGTGCTGCGAGGGCATTTTAAAGAGCGTTAGAGGTAGCGTTACATAAACATCAGAAGATTAGGACCTGTTTAAAGTTATCTACCACCTAGAACAGCGAATTCGAGACGTTTTAAGGCCTACGTTTTTTATTTTGAAATTTTAGACTTCTTTAGACTTTTTAAGACCCCACAGGAACCCTTGTGAAGTTCCATCCTGTGTAAAACGAATCCACTCTGAACAGCCCCAATAGTTGTATATTTTCCACCTAATATCCTGAACAAACCCCAAATCTAATCATCTCTGAACCATTTCCTACATGGCATCCTTGTACATGTGACCTTGTGTCACCATGGCATTTGTGACATGTACTGTATATGCACCTATAGTCTATACAGAGGATGCTGTATCAGATTTCGCCAGGCAGCGGAATCCCGTTTGCAATTGTGGATCTGTGAAACTGTGGAAAACAGGAAGTGAGTCTTACCGTTTTTACATATAGGGCAGCACTGCTCCGGCTCGTACACCGGATTAACACACTCGGGAACGGCGCAGTCGGCCACCACACAGTGCACCTCGCTGTTCGGCTCGCAGCGACACCACTCGCACGGAGACGGCTGCGGAGAAACACACACACACACGCTGTTGTAAGAGAGCATCACATCACAAGGCATTACAGCTGGAGATTCAACCACCAAGTGGTGCGATGAGGCGGAGTTCCTGAGATCACTTTCCATTAACATCACAGGGTTTTCTGTTCTTTTAATACCACAGCATTTTGCCAACAATTACAACAATTTTTAACCCTTTTCACTAATGATGACCCCCAAACCCAAACCTTACCCTTTAGCCTAACCTTAACCCTTAAACTTTTACCCCTAAACACTAACCTTAGGGGTCGGGTTAGGATGAGGGATAAAAGATAGGGATTATGATAAAGGGTCGAGGTTTGGGTTAGGTGTTACATAAGTGGTGAAGGGTTAAAGGATTTAGAATTGGGGTAAGGGGTAAAGGATTAAGGTTACAGCAGTTGTCCCCAACCCTTTTTTGCGCCACAGACAGGTTTAATGTCGGACAATATTTTCACGGACCGGCCTTTAAGGTGTGGTGGATAAATACAACAAATTAAAATGATACGACCATAAAAACTGGTGTTTTCTAAATATAATAATAAACGTGAATCCACTGTGTTTTTGTTTGTTCATTTTGCTCGCTTGGGGGTTTGAATTTAGCGGTAATGTATTATGTGTTAGCGGCCGGAGCCCCTTTAAGAAGGTAGTGGATGGAGGTAATACATGTGACCCAGGCATCATGACATGCATCAAGAGTGAGTCATAGACAGATGTGAAGGAGAGAATGCGGTCATTTTCCAAAATAAAACATCATTCAGAATCAGATAATAAATTAAACAGAAATAATGTAAGTTATGTATTCTTTCTGTGCGGCAACCAATGTTGGTAGCAATTGACCCACGGACTGGTGCCGATTAGCAGCTCAGGGGGTTGGGGACCACTGGGTTAGGGTTATGGCCATAGTTAGCATTTCTGTGCCAAATACACTCCTTCCGGGTCTGTATACATTTCGGAAAGTTTTTTTTTATCTATCTATCTATCTATCTATCTATCTATCTATCTATCTATCTATCTATCTATCTATCTATCTATCTATCTATCTATCTATCTAAAGAGAGAGAGAGAGAGAGAGAGAGAGAGAGAGAGACAGAGCACCCATCCTCGTGCTTCATTCTGTTCCAGAAGTGGTTGCAGTGCTACACAGGAGGACATTTTCAAAGAAGTGTGTTTTGGAAGCAGAACCTTTTTCAGTACTTGGCACATTACACATCCGGCTGTAGTCACTGTTGCGGCTGTTGTTTTTTAATGTTCAATAATCAGACTCGGGATCCAATACGTACGGCTGGATCTGATTATTAGCCATCGTTCATTTAAAACTATAAAGTTAATGTTCCTGTTCTATGTATAGCGATGTCACAGACATTTGCTATGCAAAAGCAGTAAGAATCAAAAGGAGAGATGTGGATAAAGAAAGGATCTGTTCATGAGTCTAAACATACAAGCTAAATGGCCAAGCCTTATAGGGTTAATGACATTCCTTGGGTTTGTGTGGCTGCTTCCAGAACTGGCTCGCTAATCTTTATAAATGACGGAACACATGATGACAGCAGCAGAATGAATTGAGACGTCTGCAGAAACATTCGGTCTATCAATTTCCAGAGAAAAGCTCTCAGTGTAATTGGAAGGAACCTCATCATAAAGCAAGACAATCATGTAGACAAATAAAAAGGAAATGTAGGCTTGAAAATACTACAGTATACAGACATAGGTTTCTAGAAACCTGATCATAAGATTTCTGTGTTTTTTTTTTTTTTTTTTTTTTACATCCAATCCAATCAGACACAAGGCTGTTAGTAAAGTCAGGTACTGATGTAGGTGAGAAGGTGAGGAAGCCTGGGGTGCAGTCAGCGTTCACATTCATCCCAAAGGTGTTCAACAGGTCAGAGTTCTATAGCAGGAGATCTTCCACATCTTCCAACCCATATAATGCATATCTTTATGGAGCTGGCTTTGTGCATAGGGGCGCATTGCCACGCTTGGACAGGTTGAGGTTGCCAAGTTCAAATGAACACAACATTTCATTATACCGCATCCAAATAAATTTTATACAATTGTGTGCCTCCAGGTTTGAGGTAACAGCTTGGAGAAGATCCACATATGGATGTAAAAGTCAAGTCTTCCATACTTTTTTACACATAGTGTATGATCTATAGATCTTGATACACTATATGGGCAAAAGGTATTTGGACACATGACCTTTCTTACCACGTGTGGTACCACGTTCTTCTACAAACTGTTACCACAAAGTTTGGGAGCATGAAGATATCTTAAGTGGCCTGCTATAGAGCTTCGATCTCAACCCTACTGAGCACCTTTGGGATGAACGTGAACTCTGACTGTACCCCAGGCCTCCTCACATACATCAGTACTTTACTTTACTAACACCCTGGTGGCTGAATCTCCACACATCAACTCAAAGATCTTCCCAGAAGAGAAGATTGATGGGAATTATAAGAGCAAATGAACACTAAATGTGGAATGTGATGCTCCAAAAACACATAACGTGTCTGCAAACATTTGAATTTTAAACATAACCAATAGAATTGGCCTTGCAGCTTCTTTCATTTCATAGAGGACTGTATATAATGTCTGATAATCAGATCTTTGTCACTATGATTCCACTTCATCATGTAGGTGTCTCACCGAGGTGTCATTTATTTTCCATCTGAAAGCTTAGCACCATCAAATCTGCCCAAAAAAAAAAAAAGCATTGTGATTGTGTTTGTTCGAGATCCTATTAAAAATCCTCGCCAAACATAATCCCCATCGGCGTTCAGAGCACATTCACTTATTGCTGTAATAAAACATCTTCCCCGTGAGTTAATCAGGGTAAACAACTCTGGATGGCGGCTGGCTGCAACTTTGTGAATATGAAAATGGTTTTGTTTGCCGACCGTGTTGTTTATCGACGCGGCGTACGCGGTACTCGGGTGGAGAATAAATACCCCTGCTTTTTCACACCAGGGCTTGAGTAAAGCTCAGCTGTGCACACGGCTGCTGAATCAGAGTGATTAAATACTCACTCAAATCTTCAAATCGTCTTCCCCACCAACGATCGGACCCATTTTATCATAAACTTCATCATGGAGTCTCGTTTCTATAGCAACAACTCATTCTCAGGGCTCTCCATGGTGTTCAAAAGGACTGGAACACATAATATGGTTCCTTTTTTTCCTAAAGTATAGTGATGTTTCATTTGTGAACAGATCTTTTAATGGCAACTCAATGTTTTATACACTTCCATGAACTGACTCATATTTTTCATTTACTGAAATCCCGCCCATGACTGCTTTGACGGCTGTAAATTAGCATGTAATTGGTCGGAGCTGAGGATTGAACGGGCCTCTTGATGTTGAGTCTGAACCAGAGTGGGACTGATTCTGAACAAACTCATAAAGGATTTGAACTGGTCATTGAAAGAAACGGACTAATAGTCATTCATTTATTCAGACTATGGTAATACATTTTCGTTTGAAAACGCATATTTTTTACAAAGTTTTGGCTTTCTGTCCACATTGAGACGGCATTTTTAGCCGACAAAAACGTAGCTTCTTGAAAATACATTGTAGCAGCCCGGTAAAATAATGAGAATGCTCCTTCACTGATGTTGTGTTTTTCTATTTATTGCCCTTGTCTTTGGTTCGCTTTTTACCAACCTTCACAACAAAGTAAGAGCTAAAACAAATAAATAATACAAGCCAATAATAAAAATGGATATCAAATAAGACAATTAGGAATATCAATATATCAAAAAATAAAACAATAAACAGTAAATATATATTATAAATTTTACTTTTAAAGTGCTTTTAAATATCTATATATTTGTAGTTTTAATGTAATGTAGTTTTAGTACTAGCAAACACAAATACACTGTCACTTCATAGATTTCTAAGTTTGTAACTCCGTGACCGCATGGTTCCGTATCTCTCCGTCTGCTAGCGATCTCCGTCTGCTAGCCATCTCCGTCTGCTAGCCATCTTCGTCTGCTAGCCATCTCCACACGCTTCCAGCAAGCCGCATTTTACTATTAATTTCCCGGCAGGCGCATTAACGTAAAATGTTCTAAATAACATTTTGAAATAAAATTTAACACAAGAATAATATTAAGAATACAAAATTATGGCAAGTAGAATTATATTATTGAAATTCACTGAAATAATGTTATTTACACAAACTCCAAAGTGGGTACATTTAAAAACGCTGATTTTGCATCTCAGTGTGGACGATGATAAGAGAAAACGATGTCTTTCCTGGACATTGCTGTGAATTTTCAAAGAGCGTTTCCGGACGTTTCAGTGTGAATGAGCAATTTTTGGGAAAAGATCGAAAATTAATGTGTGTACAAGAAGATTAATGTCAGTCTTTAAAAAAGTCCAAAATTTTAGCGTATTTGTTTTGGCATGTCTTGCTCACTTTTGCAATTTTACACCTCTATGTTACTTGCAACAACAACTTCATCTCACTGTCGGTCCATTAAAAAAATTCTGTACCTTTCCTCGAAATTTCCGCAACGTTTCAATGAGCCGGAAAGTAAATAAACGCCAGGCGGAAATGAAGGTCGAAGCGTTTCGTGTTTGGGATGTATGAGTTTCCAGATGTTTCAATGTGGAAGAGCAACTTTTGGGAAATAGTTTAAAATGGTCTTATGGATGCAGCGCATTTTTTAGACAAATTAGTGTAGATGTAGCCTCAGTTAAATGTCTTACAGGTTCAAAACCCGCAGAAAGGGGTGCAGCCTTGCTATGAAGAGAACATAGCAAAATTTTTTGGAGAATACCTGCTCACAAAGTATATTCTGAGTTTAGGAATAGGCAATGATTAATGATCTTACACATGATGCTGACTGAATGCTGGTTACTGCAAAGGTAAGTGATGCAATTCCCACCCCTAAAAGCTGGTACCTTAGTGGTTAAGGCATTGGACTTTATATCCGATATTGCCATTCCTGATATACACTTGTGCTTTGTAAAGATTGTTTCCTCAATTATGACCACTTTCAAGAAACCAGCCTGCACTGATGTACCTAATGTAAAGTCACTGAACAAATAGCAAAAAACAAATGCAATCACTGAGATGAATCAAATTTTGCTTACTCTTAAATGTAACTATAGACTTTTGAAAAATGTGACAAATTAATACAATTATTCATCCCAACTCCTGAGGTTTTATGATGTATACGAGTTTGTGTTAAACACCACCACTGTGTGTTGACCTTTTCAGTTTTCAGGTGTGTATTTGCATATCATGGCATGCCAATTACTCTGATCGGGACGTGGCTGTGGCGATACCAGCAGCAGGATCGTGGCATCTGAAAAGGTCACTTTCCTGGAATCTGGGGAATTATGAGAGCTTGGCCTGCTGGTCCACCACTGGTCATGGCTTTCATTCTTCACAGGCTGTGTAATTGGCACCAAGCAAAGCTTGGGCGCTAATAATCCTCTGCTCGGCGTCGATAAGGGCAGTCGGTCCGGCGGGAACTGGGGCATGTGAACTTTCCCTTTAACTCTCTGAGGCTCATTATGGAGGCTAAAGAAGGCTTGTGCACTGTGGAAGGGTAGAATATGAAAGAGTTTCTGTCCATATAATGTTTCACATTTAATGCTTTACAGCGTCAAATCGCTGTCTCGAGTCGAAGGAAGGACTTAAACACTCCACTTTGGAAAAGGTCGCCGGAATAAAATAGCCACCAAAGGGCAATGCTATAAAGGAAATAAAGTACACTACTTCTCGTCATCAATCAAGTAATGCCGTCGAGTGTCTGCGCAAAGAATGCTATCTGTTACATTAAGACCTTTCTTGCAAGATAGATCATTTACAGACACTGCCCTGCCTCTAGACAGGCCTTGTTATTTTTGTTGGAAACATTCATGCTAATTCTACTGAAAGCTACTATTAAGACTTTACAAACTAAAGATTTGAGCAAGACCCTAAAGATCTACAAGCTCAGACTTACAGCTATGTTAAGTTTCAGAACATTATCTTCATAAACACCTGTACAACTGTTCATCCATGTTGCAAATGTGGCAGTATGGTTGTCGATGCAAGACAAGATGACATACAGTAATTATTTTAAAAACAACAGCTAAGCTCCTGGGACACACATTTTTGGTCTTCACACAAAGATGTTGAGAGAAAATCCAAACAAAATTCATTAAGAGCAACAGTTCTGCAGATGAAATTGCCTTGTTGAGTAGATGTAGAGATTAGCTAGTCTATATAAATTGACAAAAATGCTACAGTATCTCAAATGTTTACTCGTGGTAGCTCAATAGTTAGGATGTCGAACATCTGCGCAGAAGGTTGTGAATTCAAATCCCAGCACCACCAAGCTACAGGGGAATAAAGTTGATCAGTCACACCATGAAGTTATCGGAAAGAGTAGTAAAAGCCAGGCTGAGAGAAGAGCAACAGAATGGTTTCATGCCGAGGAAGAGCACCACATACGCATTATTTGCTTTAAGAATGTTCATGGAGAAGTATAGAGAAGGTCAGAAGGAGTTGCAATGTGTAATTGTGAATTTAGAGAAAGCATACGACAGGGTGGAGAGAGGATTTGTGGTATTGTATGAGGAAGTCAGGTGTGTCAGAGAAGTATGTGAGGGTGGTGCAAGACATGTATGAGGACAGAGTGGCAGCAGTGAAGTGTGCATTAGGAGCGACAGACTGGTTTAAAGTGGAGGTTGGATTGCATCAAGGATCGGCTCTAAGCCCTTTCCTGTTTGCAGTGGTGATGGACAGGTTGAAGGAACGAGGTAAAACAGAAGTCTTCGTGGACTATGATGTTTGTGGATGATATTGTGATTTGTGGTGAGAGTAGGGAGCAGGTTGAGAAGAGCCTGGAGAGGTGGAGGTAGGTGCTGGAGAGAAGAGGAATGAAAGTCAGTAGGAGTAATACAGAGTACATGTGTGTGAATGAGAGGGAGGGCAGTGGAGTGGTGGGGTTGCAGGGAGAAGAGGTGAGGAGTTCAGGTACCTGGGGTCAACAGTGCAGAGTAATTAAGAGTGTGTTAGAGAAGTGATGAAAAGATTGCATGCAGGGTGGAGTGGGTGGAGAAGAGTGTCAGAAGTGATTTGTGATAGAAGAGTATTTGTGAGAGTGAAAGGGAAAGTTTATAGGACTGTGGTGAGACCTGTTGATGTTGTATGGATTAGAGACAGTGGCATTAAGTAAAAAAACAGGAGGTGGAGCTGGAGGTAGCAGAGCTGAAGATGTTGAGATTTTCATTGGGAGTCACGACGATGGAAAGGATTAGAAAGTAGTTACAGCGCATGTAGGACGTTTTGGGGAAAAAGTGAGAGAAGCCTGATTGAGATGGGGTAGAGTGGGAGAGGGTAAAGCTGAGTGGGGCAGGAATTAAGCAGAATGGGACAGTAATTGGCAGTGTGGCATAGTGCTAAGCAGAGTAACACAGGGGCAGAAAAGGGTGGAACGGGGGTTGACAGAGTGAGACAGGGATGGTTCAGGATTTGGGATGAACTTTGCATCTAAATGACAAGAAAAATAATGAATATAATAAATGTATTTTGTTGATTCATATGTTACAGGGCATGAACGTAGTGACCTTAGCAACTGTAGCACTGGGGCAAAAGCAGTAAAACAGTCATCCTCAGGGTGGTCACAGTAACATCGCCTCACCACAACACCTGGGTGTGGAATATTTTGCTTTAGCAGCCTAGCACACTGTGTGTTATTCCTCACATATAGCCTACATAACATGATAATCAGCATATTTCTGTCCTAATGGTCCTGACTTTTTGATCAAAAGCTCTTAGTTAGTTGGTTTACTTGATGTGCAGACACTACATATCCGCACACTAATGTGCTCTATACATTCAACACTCATTTAGGTGGGCTGTAAAGTTGGCTGTAAAAACAGCTATAAATCAGGCAAGACACTTAGTTTTCCAATTCATGCTTCAGTGCACAAATAATGGAGCAAACAAATCACTGTATAATTGGAGCAATAAAGCAAGTCTAAATACAATATATGGACAAAAGTTTTGTGGTTCTTCCCCAAACTGTTACTACAAAGTTGGAGGCACACAATTGTATAAGATGTCTCTTGATGCGTGGTAGCATTAGATGTTTCTTTCATTTCAACTAGGACACTCAAACCTGTTCCACTATGACAATGCCTGTGCACAATGCCAGCTCCATGAAGATCTGTTTCCATGGGTTAGAAGATGTAAAAGATCTCCTACTAGGGACCAACACCTCTGGGATGAAATTAAATCCTGACTGCACCCCCAGGCCTCCTCACTTCACCTACAACAGTACCCACATGAGCACAAATCTCAACAAGTGCATTTGAAAATCTTGTGGAACATCTACCCAGAAGAGTGAAGCTTACCATAACAGCAAATGGGGAGTAAATGTGGAAAGGGATGCTTAAAGCGAAGCAAATATGTATCTTGTTGGCAGGTGTTCACAAACTTTTGTCTAGTGTAGTTCATTACAAATTCATGGTTTAGTGATTGTGCCATGAGAATATACTGTGTGTTTGTGATTCTGAGACAAACCTGAATAACTGTTCACCCTGCACCTGATACGCGATTGAGTAAAGAATAAATCATATTTGATAGGGCAGATTGGAATATGGCAGATAGGGAGGATGCGGCCTGGTGGGACAAAGATAGGGTAGACTGGGCGAGAGACACATGGCTAAATGAGGCATTGATTAAAGAAAGTGGGGAACAGAAACAAGGCAGATTGCAAGGGGGCAGAATAGGAAAGATGGGGTGGCATGAAAGACAAATGGAGGAGAATGGGGGTGGAAATAGGGCAGTGTGAAACAGGGATGAGTGGGAGAGGGGGAATTATAGGGCAGGATGGGAAAATGATTGGGCAGATTGGGACAGACATGGGGGCAATGTGAGACAGGGATGAGGCTATTAGGAAAGGGAGAGATACGAGGCAGGTTAGGAAAAGATTAAGACAGACATTGGGGCAGTGTGAGACAGGGATGAGTGGGAGGAGGCGAGATACAGTGCAGTGTGGGAAATTGATTGAGCAGATTGGGGCAAAGATGGGTCAATGTGAGATTGGGAGAGGGGCTAATGGGAGAGGGTAAGAAACAGGGTAGGATGGGAAAATGTTTGGGTCAGAGATGGGGGAGTGTAAGAAAGGGATAGAGATGAGTGTGAAAGGGAGAGATAGATGGGGCAGAAATAAAAAAGTGTGAGACATGCACAGGGATGAGTGGGAGAGGAAGAGATACAGGGCAGGTCGGAAAATGATTGGTCAGTTTGGGGCAGAAATCAAGAAGTATGAGACAGGGATTATTGGTAGAGAGTGAGATCCAGGGCAGGATGGGGAAATGATTGGGCAAATAGGGGCAGAAATGGAGCAATGTGAGTGAGTGATGAGTGGGAGAGACAAGATACAGGGCAGAGCAGGGCAGGGCATAATTAGTCAGATTGAGATGCAGATAGGGCAAAGTGAAACAGGGAGAAAAATAAGTGGGTGAGGGGAAGTTAAGAGGAAAAATGGTAAAATGACCAGGCAGATTGGGACAGAGATGGAGCAGACAGGAATGAGTGGGACAGGCAAGGGGCAGGGTAGAACAATAATGGGGCAGAATAAAACAGTGACTGGGCCAATTTAGTAATAAAGACTAAGATAGTAGAGACCAATAGCAAGGTGGGAAAAAGAAGGACAGGGCAGAGAGGAATGAGAGGGAGGACAGGATGGACTGCAGAAGACCAAGACAGGCAGCTGAAGCCGTGATTGTCTGACACTTCAGAGTGCTTACAGAGCATGCTCACAAACAAAAAAACTCTGTAAAATTACTTCCCTGTCATGGCATGTCACAATATTTGCATTGCTCAGGTGCTTTATTCTCCTCAGCCCATGATCGCTCCACTGACAGACGCAAATATTACACCTTACACGTATCAGTCTATTAGGAAAATTGTCATAGTGTCGTTACCGTATCTATTGGTAGGAGTTTACCAGTAATTACATCCTGTTTGGCAAGCAGTCGGCAATTAGCTTAACCGTGCTACGGAGATGTTTTTCTCTCTCTTTGTGCTATGATGGCACTCTCGCAATCAAGGATTTGTTACGCTTGTCATCCTGGAGCGCTGCACGCATCCGAAAACGTTATTAACACATGAATAGATAGTTGATCCTGCTGACTCGGGCTGTTGGGAGGAGTGTACTCGATACGCTGCCAAATCTTTCTGGAGAGTCGATGCCTCTGAAAATATTAATAACACGGTTATGTAATTGAAAGACAAGGCTTGTTGAGGAAACGCTTAAAGTATATACATTTACTGGTTGTATAACTCACACGCTAGTACGCTAGTTTTCAGACACTTGACTTGACGGTTACCACAAATCTGGGGGCACACAATTGTATCGGACATCTTAGGATGTAGTTCCACGAGATTTTTACTTAAAGTAGAAGACTCAAACATGCTCAAGCATGACAATGCACAAAGCCAGGTCCATGAAGATCTGCCTTACATGGTTGGAGTGCAAGATCTCCTGCAATAAAGCTACAAGGCTATTGAACACGTTTGGGGTGAATGTGAACCCTGACAACAGCCCAGGTCTCCTCACCCAGTGGAGGATCGAACCAGGGATTTTTCATAGGGGTGGCCAGGCAGGGGCCAGTAGTTACTCTGGGGTGTACAGTATATTGTGCAATTGCTACAATATTTGAACTTGAATTAAAATTTATATAAAATGTACATAATTTCTGTTATACATAAAATCTACCTTGATTCTAGCATTTATCCTGGAATATTTGCATCGTAATATACATTTTTAAGGATAAAAAGAGGTCCAAACTTTATCATATAGAGATGATTGAGGTTCTCCTAGATCAATAATTGAGAAATTATGTTTGTCCTGTATTTACAAGCAGGGTGTCTATGTGTCTTACCCCCTAGCTCCGCCCCTGTTTCCATTTCACTTACATCAGTACCTGACTTTACTAATGCCCTTGTGGCTGAATGAATATCACACAAATCTCCACAAAATGTAGTGGAACATAATTCTTTCCAGGAGAATTGAGGTTATTATAACAGCAAACTAAATGTGACTAACAGATACTGGATATTGTCCATATTGTATATTTTCAGCATTTCTTTTTTATTTCACACATTTATGGTGGATTCACATCTAAATGTAGTATACAACCTGGCATTTGTATTGCCATGCATCATTATTAACATATTTGCTTCAGTACAAAATGATTTATTTATATATATTAGCAGATGTTTTATACTTTTTATTATTTAGAAAGTGACCAATAATTTATCACCATTATTTTCTAAGTAGATTGATTTCTCCTCACTGAACTTTTTCCCAAGTGCGTTCTCTTAGCACCACATTTGGTATGGAGACAGTGGCATTGAGAAAAAGACAGAAGGGAGAGCTGGAGGAAGCATAGCTGAATATGTTGGTTGAGATTTTCATTGGGAGTGACGACGGTGGAAAGGATTAGAAAGTAGTTACTGCGCATGTAGGACGTTTTGGAGACAAGGTGAGGGAGGTGAGATTGAGATGGTTTGGACATGTGCAGAGGAGGGACATGGGGTATATCAGTAGGAGAATGCTGAGAATGGAGCCACCAGGAAGGAGGAAAAGAGGAAGGCCAAGGAGGAGGTTTATGGATGTGGTGAGGGAAGACATGCAGGTAGTTGGGTTGAAAGAGGCAGATGTAGAGGACAGGGGGGTATGGAGACGGATGATCCGCTGTGGCGCCCCCTAATGGAAGAAGCCGAAAGAAGTAGAAGAATAAACATGTAAACAAATGTAAAAGGGCAATAGCAGCAGTCAAAAAAGATGATCAAAACACAGCATGTAAACAGTTTGTAGTAATGAGTTGATATAATATGGGCGGTGCTGAAGACATGGATGTGTGAGTACTGCTGCTACGTGAATCACAACAATATGACGTAGTCACATAGAATACAGATTAACATGGTAGAGGTAGAGCTGTATCTTTCTGGAGAACAAACAGGAAAAGAACTTCTGGTTTAATTTAATGTATATATTTTTTGCACTATAAAGCCATTTTTGGGAAAGGGCCAACTATCTGTACCATACTGAATTGCACAGAATCTTATTTTTCCAATTAAATTGTATTGCATTGAAATGGTGATAGGGGTGAATCGTATCTCGATGGTAGACGTTCATATGTATTTTTAATGTATCGCATCCTTAATCGTGCATCGGGATGCATATCGCATCGGCCTCAGTTATGGAGATGCACATCCCTAATATATATATATTTAGCCAAGTTCCACACACTTCCCCTGAACGCTGAAAAGCAATAAATCCATTCAAATAGCAGAATGTTTGGAAAAGCTTATCTCTCTGTCTAGCTGTTCAAGCAGAATTCTCATGTGAGCACAGAAGACCAACTCTCTGCCTCATATCAGGCTCAGAGCTATCAGAGCTGTCTGCTTTCGCTTTACTAACTGTATTTTTCAGCCTATCTATTCAGTCATGCTCTCTAAATCATGTCTGCTTACAAAAAAAAGTTTTGCCCTGTGCAAGTATTCACCCCCTTCTTGAACATTCCCACATTTTGTAGTTTTTGACAAACTTGAAGCTGAAATTCTGACTTTGTCACCAAGCTGAAGCCCATCATACTGAAGTGGCTTGGTATAGTCAGCAAAAATCACTTACAATTATGAACACAGAAGTTGTGATTGCATGAGTATTCAGCCCATTACTGTGCAAACCATAAATTAGCTCTGTTGCAGGCGTTTATTTTTTTTTTTTCTTCTCAATGTCACCTAATTAGCTGAATGGAGTCTTTCTGTGTATATCAGGATAATCAATATAAATAACAAGAACCAAGGGTTTGTTCGAGAACATATTATAATTGCAATCGATGGCTTCACTCAATGATTATTACGATGCATAGAAACACTGACACTGTCATATCAGGAAAAACCACTAGATGGAGTGTGATGACATATCCAAGGAGTGATGGAGATTTATCTACTTGGGATCTGAATCCGATGCGATTCGCATTTCGAAGCATAGCCAATGATACAATACATTTAAGATTTATATGAAGCAGCTACTGAAATGATTCACCTCCATTATGATGCAGTTGCGATTCGATTTCAATTTGATTCAACCCAGTGAGATTCAATGGAAAAGATATGATTCTGTGCAATTCAATTTTCAGGTTCAGACAGACAACAAATCATTAATTTCACAAACATGCCTTTGTAGTGCAAAAAAAAAAAAAAATTCAATAAATCCAGACGTTCTTTTCCTGTTGTGTCTGCAGGAAGTTACAGCTCTACCTCTGCCATGGTAATCTGCGGAGGTGGGAGTAAGTCACCAAATGAAAGTCTCAAGTCAAGTCCAAGTCTTAACATTGCAAGTCAAAGTCAAGTCAAGTCATTCTGTTGTAAGGGTCAAGTCAAGTCAAGTCAAGTCATACTCTTTGTCAAGTCAAGTCAAGTCAAGTCGCAACTTAGTCATCAAGTTATACCAAGTCGCACACAGATTTGTTTGACACATTTTTTAACTCAGGGACTTTTATTACTTATTTAGACACAGAGGGCTGATGATGGGTAACAAAAATAAATAAATTAACTTGTGTGTAATAAAATATCGTTAAGAAGCACTTTAAATGCTCTAAAATAAAAATAAATTAAATGAACAAGTAAACAAGAATTAATTGTAAGTTTTTTAGACAGTAGAATGTGCTGATGTTCCCTTCTCAGGAGGAGTCAGAACTACAGTTGTTAAACTGGATCATTTCTATCTATCAATACCCTGATGTATCTGTGTAAACATGGAGTGAGCAGTCACATGTCCCCATCTCAACATATAGTAATAATAATACCTATAATTGTAAAGTATACTCTGTCATCTCATCAGACACCAAACAATGGGTTGCATACTCAAAGTAGAATATCAATATCAGAAAAAAAATAATCTTACTGTACAAGTGAGGCAGTGGTTTTTAAAAGGTGATGAACCCAACACTGTTGCTCTGTTAAGAGTTATCCACAAACTATTATGATCATGTTACTCTAGGGCTTTTCATTAATTTTCTAATATCTTTAATAATGTAAAAAATTAAAAACTATCAGGTCATGCCCCAGTATTTATGGAGAAATTTACCCTACATCAAACCAGATTTATGTATTTGGCCATAACAACTTTAACCCTTGACCACTTCGATGTTAAACTGTGATGTTTGGACAGTTTAAAATAATGACAATGTGAAGGCAAATTACAGTGAATTGCATTTGCAAAAAATCAAACTGGCCATGTACGCGTAATCTCTAAACCCGAACTTTATTATCCTCGGGGGTGGGGCTGGTGTTGTTGCGGTGTACATGTTGTCTTGTCCGCGGAGGGATCTGCTGTTTTGGCAGGCGGCAAGCGGCTTCCGGATAGCGTCTAGCGGTTTACGCATGCGGAAGAGTGGATTGGGTTCGCCGACTTATTGGAAAATATATAGTCCATTCTTAAATATATAAAAAAATCACAATATTTGAAAAAAAATATTTTCCACAATTCATTTCAAGTAAATAGGCACAAGTCCGAGTCAAGTCTAAAGTCACAAGGAGCAAGTCTAAAGTCAAGTCGAGTCTTTTCAGAGATCTAGTCAAGTAAGTCTCAAGTCCAGAAAAATGTGACTCGAGTCTGACTCGAGTCAAGTCATATGACTCGAGTCTCCCACCTCTGGTAATCTGTATTGGTGTTGCGACACCTCGTAATCATGTAGCGGCGGCGGTGATGAGAGAATGCGCTCGAGAAACAATTTAGCGACAAGAAATTGATCTACATATAAAATATTAGTTACAAATTATTGGACACTTTCTAAATAATAAAATTAAAGCGCATCTATTAATAATTATATCCACATTTTTTTTTTTTCCAAACTTATATGTTGATGCAACGATGCGAATCGCTGAATCCTACCATCTTAAATATCTACAAAATCTGCAAAATTGCAAACTTTAAATATAAAATTATTTTTATTTTCCTTTTAAATGTCATTTTAAACCATAAATGTCTTAAAGATCAAATAATTACTATCATGATGAAAAGATGTTTTGGACAATGTTTTGTACATAGAACCATTGGAATTATGGAAATGTCCAACATGGTGCTTCTACCAGCATGCTTCACAATCCTGATTTATGGATCCCAAAATGGACATCTATAAAAAAAGTTAGTGAAAAGGTAAAGAGGTATTGGTCAGAAGATAAGAAGGGTAACTTTTGCAATTGCTACTCTAATTTAATAGCCGTATTATCACATTTCCTTAATAAATAACAAATAAAAGCTCCTACAGTGCATTATTGTATTACACATCCACCTGAAATGAGGAATATTGCTCCCATTTCGGTCCGACAGAGAAGTGTGCTACACGTTTCCTTTCTCGTTTCAACCGAACCAATTTGAGAAGTAATCATTGAGCTCTTGATTGCTCGGCTCAGACATGCTGTAAGCAGAACACACTTAATAACACAAATTGGCCCGTATTCCCTGGAGGGCGCCAGGTCGGCCCACTCTAATCCTCTATATGGGGAACTAATTCCAAACTGGGACACATCTTTAGCAACGAGACGAGCGCTGGGGAAAACTTTTAACCAGGAAGAGTAGCTCTAATACACACATCTGAGGAGGCAGATAACTTAATTTACTGCAAGAGCAAGTTAATTTACAATCCCTGTGCATCAATATCCACTGCTCTCTGTTTCTGAAAGACTTCTGAAAAAATACTGCAACCATGGTAAGCATCTGTAATTGATTCTGCTGCTTGACTCGATCGAGGTGAGAAAAAGATACAGACTTGTAGGAAAATGAGGAATATAAAGAAAATTAGGTTTTCTGTTTGACGGCAACTGCTTGTACCTCGTACATGAATCTTAAACCTCCTAAGTAAATCTTGAACCTACTACATGAAACTTTACATGCTCAGATGATCAAATAGCCCCATTTTCTACCTGCAAATCCCAATTACGAAACAACCTGTCTGGTACTTTACTAATGTTGTCAAAAGTATTGGGACACTTACAGTACAGACCAAAAGTTTGGACACACCTTCTCATTCAAAGAGTTTTCTTTATTTTCATGACTATGAAAATTGTAGATTCACACTGAAGGCATCAAAACTATGAATTAACACATGTGGAATTATATATGGAATTATATACATAACAAAAAAGTGTGAAACAACTGAAAAGAGTCGTATTCTAGGTTCTTCAAAGTAGCCACCTTTTGCTTTGATTACTGCTTTGCACACTCTTGGCATTCTCTTGATGAGCTTCAAGAGGTAGTCACCTGAAATGGTCTTCAAACAGTCTTGAGGGAGTTCCCCGAGAGATGCTTGGCACTTGTTGGCTCTTTTGCCTTCACTCTGCGGTCCAGCTCACCCCTAAACCATCTCGATTGGGTTTAGGTCCGGTGACTGTGGAGGCCAGGTCATCTGGAGCAGCACCCCATTAATCTCCTCCTTGGTCAAATAGCCCTTGATGCCTTCAGTGTGACTCTCCAATTTTCATAGTCATGAAAATAAAGAAAACTCTTTGAATGAGAAGGTGTGTCCAAACTTTTGGTCTGTACTGTAAGTGGACACTTGACTGTTCCAGAGATATGTGGTCCCTCCTCAAACTGTTGTATCAAATATCTTTGGATTCAGTAGCATGAAATTAAACTAGGAGACCCAAAGTAATTCCAGCATGACAATGAAGATCTGCTTTACATGGGTTGGAAGATCTTCTGCTGTAGAGCTCAAGACCTATTGAACACCTTTGGGATGAATGTGAATGTTGACTGACCCCTACCCACTGCTCATAAACTAAATCTCCTACAATTCACTTCAATCTTGTGACCCGCAAAGTGACATCCCACCGCTAGAGTGCAGTGTTTCTACTTCAAAGTCGTTTTTTTGACGAGCGGAGACGAGAAATATGGACAGTCAATCCCAAAATGTCCAGAAAGAGAAAAGTTGATGCAGAAGGAGGACCATTTGAAAAATTTAAAGATGGGAAAATGTATTTTGTGTTATGAGTCAGTGTTGGTGGTGAAAGAGTACAATATACGGCGGTATTTTGACACCAAACATGGAGCTAAATATGATAAATATACCCTTCAAGAAAAACATCAATTTATCCTAGAATTAAAAGGCAGACTGAAATCGCAGGTTGGGAAAGTTTACTAAAGCTACAGCCAAAAATGTCAAATCTTGATAAATATTTTGGCCCTAGACTTTGTGTTTTAGATTTTGGTCCCTTATGTTAGTGGTCCCCAAACCTTTTTGCGCCACAGACCGGTTTAACGTCTGACAATATTTTCACGGACCGGCCTTTAAGGTGTGGTGGATAAATACAAGAAAATAAAATGATACGACCATAAAAACTGTTTTTTTCTAAATATAATAATAAACGTGAATCCACTGTGTTGTTTTTTGTTCATTTTGCTCGCTTGGGGATTTGAATTTAGCGGTAATGTATTATGTGTTAGCGGCCGGAGCCCCTTTAAGAAGGTAGTGGATGGAGGTAAGACATTTGACCGAGGCATCATGACATGAATCAAGAGTGAGTCATAGAAGGATGTGGAGGTGAGAATCCGGTCATTTTCCAAAATAAAACCGTTTAGAATCAGCTCATAAATCAAACGGAAATAATGTATGTTACGTATTCTTTCTGTGTGGCCCGGTACCAATTGACCCCCGGACCGGGGGTTGTGGACCACTGATTTATGTGATTGAGTTTGTTCTAAAGCTGCACTTTGGGCCGTTTTTCACCTTCGTATCCTGCACCAACATCCCATAATGCTCAACAATCCTTGGATTATCACTACTCCTATTGTGGATCATAACGTCTTGGATTATGATGGGATGGTATTTCGACACATAAATGTGTCCTGGATATCTAGATAAGTGCTATGCATGTCTTTAGAGTCTGACTTTCTTTATTTTGTCGTACAGAACCGGTCGGATTAATCGGAACCAGTCCACAGCTCCAGTTTTGGTGCTGGCCTACTTGTTTGAGTCTCATCAACGTGCGAAAAAAAAAAAAAAAAGCGTTTCTGAGTGTAAGCGAGTGGACTGGAACTTCATTTGGAGCTTTTAATATTCTTGTAGGTATCTGAGTGTGTGTGTGTGTGTGTGTGTGTGTGTGTGTGTGTGTGTGTGTGTGTGTGTGGGTTTTACAAATGAAAGAGCGAAGAGGTTCGAAAGAAGAGGTAGTGTGTGGGTGTGTAGTGTAGGTTTTTTCTGTTCGACGTGGATGCTGACATTTATAGCTGAGCACAGAGCTATCAATCATTTCACTTAGGTGGAGTTCATCAGGATCCTCATTAAGCTTTATTCCTGACAGATCTTTATTTTTTATTTTTTTTACGAATCGTCCTGTCCTTCATCTCGAAGTCTATGTGTCGGTATAGACGTACCGCCTTGATTGAAAAATCGTTCGTGCACATCGCAGCCGTCTGGGCACTCAGGCTGAACTTCACAAGTGTGGAAAATGAAGCAATAACCCCAGATGGGGCGATTCGAACACCTTTGAGATCAGCAGGAGTTATCTGATTTAGTCGGTGCCCCGAATTTCCCCGAAGTCCTCCGAGCTGTAGATCTATACGCTCTCTATCTCAGGGTTTTTTTTTTCTTCTGTAGGTGTAGGTACTGCGAGATGCGCATCGACCACTGCTCTCACTCTGGAGGTCCCGCGAGCTTAGCTGAGATCGTTTAGAGCTCACGTTCCAGCCCTCATTCACAGGCATGAGGATCTGAACTCTACCAAAGGCTTCAGACTATTTACTGCAGCTGGCCAGGTGTTAAGTGGCTCCACAAGGACTTCTGAGTGACACAACACTTTCACATTACCATACCAAACGACCAGACGTTCAAGCTCAGGAGCATGGACTTCTGCTATAATTGCAACACTAAAAATACTCAGACAGACAGACAGACAGATAGATAGTTAGATAGATAGACTGAGAGGAGGACCCAAATGCAGAACACAGACTGGAATATAATAAAGTTCTTTAATAAAAAGGCAGCAGAGAAAGCAAAGATCTATAACAGTTCCAGGGTCAGAGCCGACAGACAGAGCAATGCGACAAAGGCAAAAACACAGACCAATAAACAATCCAAAATGCAAGAGCCGGCAAACAGAGAAATACAGGCAGATCCAAAACACAAATCAAAAACAGTCCTGAGTCCAAACCAGTAACTATAGTGGCGGAGCAAAACAAGGATCAAGAACAGAAGCAGAAAAAGGAGCAGGAGCAGGAACAGGAGTAGGAACAGGAACATAAACAGGAACAGACAGGGTAGCAAGAGAAATCTCAGGGATTTAGTGAGTCAGTGAAATTATCTGGCAGGAAGTAAAAGTCTTTCTGTCCTTAAATACCTGGTGACGCAGGAAAAACGGCAAGATGGCCGTCGACCCGAACATGCGCACCTCGGAAGTCAGTGCTGAGAGCGACAGACAGACAGACAGACAGACAGACAGACAGACAGACAGACAGACAGACAGACAGATAGATAGATAGATAGATAGATAGATAGATAGATAGATAGATAGATTTATGAGGTAAAGGATGGATTATCCACAGATTGACGGATGAATGGAGAGATAGACAGACAGATAGAGAAAACGTTTCATTGGTTTAAAGGATTATCCATAACTGGACAGATGGAGAGATTAATACCTAGGCAGGCAGATAGATAGATAGATAGATAGATAGATAGATAGATAGATAGATAGATAGATAGATAGATAGAGAGAGAGAGAGAGAGAGAGAGAGAGAGAGACAGACAGACAGACAGACAGACAAGATATATAATCAAGACAGACAGACAGACAGACAGACAGACAGACAGACAAGATATATAGTCAAGACAGACAGACAGACAGACAGACAGACAGACAGACAGACAGATAGATAGATAGATAGATAGATAGATAGATTTGAATTTATTCAACGTCCATTCCTGTTTTCCAGGTAAATTCGACCCTATATGTAGTTTTAGGGGAGTTTTTAAAGCACAAAAACCACAAGTATAAAAAAACACAATGTCTTAGGGTCAGGCTTGAACCTGGGGCTGATTGCACAAGAGACTGGAGTGCTAACAGTCTGTCACAGGGTGTATGGGAACCGAAATGCAGAGACAGCAAAAATATATATATAATTCAAAATCTAAGATTTTAAAACTACAAAAAAAATCCACATTTGAAAAGAGAAAATTCAAAACCAAAGAAAAAATCTAAAAGTCTGTCAAGAATTAGCCAAAACCCTCAAAGTCTTAACAGAAATACCAAAGCAGAAAACATACTCAAAAACAAGCACTTACTCTGGAAACTCAAGAAAAGACAAGAAAAGACTGGGAAAAAAACCAAACTCAACAAAAACAATAGGAGATAATTAGGGACACAGGGACAAAATAGCAACATCTGCTGGGAAAACACAAAGAAAGAAAAAACAAACAGCCAGAAACTGAGCCAGAAGCCCTCCAAATTCTGACACCAATGTTTCCATTGATGCTTACAGGCACAACATTATGACATCAGAACATTCTGAGTGGTGAAGTGAAGAACACTGATGATCTCTTTATCATGGCACCTGTTAGTGAGTGGATTTATTTATTAGGCAGCAAGTGAACATTTTGTCCTCAAAGTTGATGTTAGAAGCAGGAAAAATGGATGAGGGTAAGGATTTGAGCGAGTTTGACCAATTGTGATGTCTAGACGTCTGGGTCAGAGCGTCTCCAAAACGGCAGCGCTTGTGGGATGTTCCTGGTCTGCAGTGGTCAGAATCTATCAAAAGTGCTCCATGGATGGAACATTGGTGAACCCGCGGCCGAGGATAATTGATGCACTGTTAGAAGCGAAGGCTGGTCGGTGTGATCTGATCCAACAGATGAGCTCCTGTAGCTCAAACTGCTGAAGAAGTTCATGCTGTTAATGCTCGATGGGTCTGAACTGTTTTGGAGGCAAAAGGGAACCAACACAATATTAGGCAGATGGTCATAATGTTCTGCCTGGTTGGTGTATTATTCTAAATGACCTCCTTCAAAGTAATATGCAGTTATAACTGATGCATCAGAAGCCTACAATCCTTTCTTTCCTGTCTGGCCCTGGACGAGAGACGCCAAAATAAAATGCCAGTTTGGCCCTCAGCAAAGGTTAACCTGTCGGCTCGTCTTAATTGGAGCCATTCTCAGGATGCACGATGCCGTTTTGTTTCCAGTCTCACAGCTGGACCTCGGCGCTCTCTGTGTCTGATTCGAACAGACAGATTGGCATTCACTCCCTGACCCAAACGAGCACACAATAACCCCAGCATACGTAATTCCTGGCACTAACCATCTGCGAAACGGTCCAATCGCAAATGTATTCTCATCTCCGCTATGTCCTGGGTTTGATATAAAGGCATATAAAGTCCTAGCCAAACCCTGAATTATGGCTGTGCTGATAAATAACAGGTGAGAAGGCAGACCGAGTAGGTGTTTTAGATTCCTTTATAGAGAAAGAAAAGAAAGTGACTTAATGACTCATTATATATAGACTCCAAAGCAGCAAAGATTGTTTGAAAAGCTGGCCATTTGGAAAGCATTACTTGATGCGTAATAAACTAAAAACTAATTACTTTTCCTTTGTTAAATCGAAACAACATTAATATTTCAGCCTATTTCAGTGCTGTTTTTTAGAAGCAAACGAGCACTCAGACTTCACTCCCAGCTTCAATGTTTCCTTAGCTTACAATGCTAACAAAAATATAATGATATTTAAGGATTTAGCCGCTCCCTATATATGATATCACATGAGCAGCTCTGCTGAAATTCTTGAACCTGATACTTGAACTTTTGTTTCAAAAGCTTATGTCCATCAAAAGAGACATTCTTAAAGTTTAAAGCATAGCACACCCGGAGGAAGGATTGCAGCAGCAGGTGTGCAGCAGCATCTGGAAGATTTTTTACAGCTGATAATGACCTGGAAAGCCAACCACCTGGAAGATCAACCACTTAAAAGTCCAGCCACTGTGCAGGGACTTGAGTCCGCTTTAGAGATTTGACCTCAATCCCTATTAAACACCTTTACACCTCCTATATTGTGAGTTTGCATTTTTCTTGATTTTCGGCCGATTTGACACAGGATACAACTGAGCAGTAGAAGGTCTAAGATCTATGGGATTTAAACTAGCAACCTTCAGTCAGCAGGCCACTGGGAAGGCCATTGCCGCCATTTCCAAAACACCTCCAGTGGAACACATTTCACCCAATTAGACAAAATGGAAAAAACTTTCTGATTCTCTAAGTGTCCTCCTGCACTTTGAAACAATAGACAGGAATGCAAATTAGGTAGTTTTTCTTAAAGTGAGTTAAAGGTTTAATCCAAATAGATCTGGGGTTTGGTTTTACATCATATAGGCAGTGGTGGATCAGTGGTTAAGGCTCTGGGTTACTGATCAGAAGGTCAGCTACCACTATTGGGGACGTTGAGCAAGGCCCTTAACCCTCTGTGCGCCGTATTAACTGACCCCAGCTTTATAAAATCTCGGAGATATGCAATTTCATTGTGCATGTACATATGACAAGTATAAAGCACCAGTACCTACAGTGTATGAAGAAAGGTTTGTGGACACCTGACCACAAGATTGGTATGTGCTTCTTTCAGATTTAGTCCCTATAGTAACTTCTACTCTTCTGGGAAGATGTTCCACTGATTTTGTGCTCATTCAGAGACAATGGTGTTTGTAAATCAGGTTCTGATGTAGGAGGCCTGCGGTGCCGTTCAATTTATCCCAAAGGTGTTTAATAGGTATGGAGTTACAAAGCAGGAGATCTTCCACATCTTCCAACCCATGTAAAGAATATCTTCATGGAGCTGACTTTGTGCATTGTCATGGGGAACAGATTTGGGTCTCCTAGTTCAAGTGAAGGAAAAATTCCTTTCTACTGCATCCAAAGACATAATGTGTACAACTGTGTGCCTCAAACTTTGTGGTAACAGTTTGGCAAATATGGCTGGAACAGTCAGGTGTCCCAATACTTTTGGCCATATTGTGTACAGTATGTACCTCTTTCTGAAAGGTAAACGTCCACTGGGGGATGTCAGTGTGTCTTCCGAGAGAGATTACATGCTCATTTTTGATCTAAAGACAAAACCAATAAAACCCAAAAGCTCATGAGAAAAACTAAAATCCAATAGTGCATTCCTTTTTATACCTTCTTTTTTTTTCCTAGGATAAATCTCCTATTTTTTTAGGGTTCTTCTCTTCTAGACTTCTCTGAGAAAGTTCACAAAAGCTGCGATGTCCTTTCCTCCAAACAAGGACACCGAACACATCCCAGTCGAGGTTAGCATCTAGGAAGATGTTGAAATCACACACACACAGCTAATCGGCTTCATACACTATACAGGGAGGGATGAATTAAGTGTTAGAGCGAGGAAATTGATCCCAAAGCCCCCTAATTAACAAAACAGTGCTTTACTTGGCCACACGGCTCAAGCTAATTATTTAATGCAGGTTTCATGCTAGCCTCCTAAATGCCTTGTTAATAAAGCCTCTGCCTCTTTTTAACAAAAGATATACAGTATGTGTATACTACTAAAAACCTGGAATTTTATACACATTCAAGAGAACATAAGATTGTAACACTACATGAAGACAAATTTCAATTTCACACTTCATTTCCCAGTTACTTGGGCTTGGCTGTATGTGACAGTTCAGGTTGCACGTAATACACTCAGACAGCAATGTCTAATTCAACCCCTGTTTACAACCAACTTTGTATTTCTGCTGAAAACAAAATTATTGTGATACTTATGTTTTGTCAAAGCTGTAAATCAAATTCGGTGTATTTTGTTTGGCCTTTAATATTGGGACACGTCACTATTCCAACCCTATGTATTCTAGACAAACCTTTTACCTTTTTGCTGATGAATCTCTGTCTGAAGATAAGCAACCACTAGGGGATGTCACTGTGTCAAAAAGAGATTACATGTTTATTTTATTATGATATAAAGACAAAACCAATAAAACCCAAAAGCCCATTAGAAAACCTGAAATCCATTACTGCATTCAATTTTTCATCTTCTTTTATTATTGAAGAAAAAAAACATATGTGGTTCAAACAGTCACTGGTTAAAATGTTAGACCTCTCATCAGAAGGTTGAGTTCAAATCCCAGCACTTTAAGCCATCACTGCTGGGCCCTTGAACAAGGCTTTTAACCCTTAACTCAACTGCTCAGCTGTAAGTCCTCTGCATAAGGGTGTCTGCTCTAAATGTAAATGTAAATGTTGTTCTTCCACAAACTGTAAGCTCAATTGCTTTGGATGCTGTAGCATAAAATGATTCCTTAACTTTAACTACAAACGTACATTATCATGCCTGTGATTTTATAACAGCAAGTTAGAACAAAAAACAAACATAAAACTCTGCACAAAACTAGCAAATCTCCAGATAAAATTTTCCAGATATCCACTATGTCTAGGTGGAGCCTACATTCCCTGGGCCTCAGCCCTTGTCTTAAAGGTACGTCTGCTCCCTGGTTTAAGGACCCTGAGCAGCTTCTCTTGGGCCCACAGGAGGATCTGTCCTGCCAACCTGTATAGGGGCGATGTTGCAGACTGATGGTTGATGTAGGAGACCCCTTGATGGTTGATGTAGGAGAACAGGGATGTGTTGTCCATATGGACCAACACATGGTGGCCTCTCAGGTCTGAGAGAAAGTGCTTTAGAGCCAGAAGCACAGCTAGCATTTCTGGGCAGTTGGTGTGTCAGATGAGATGGAGCCTTGCTCCGCATACCGTAAGAAAAGCTTCCATCATTAACGTTATGTGACGAAAAGAATCTCTCAACATGGGGCCCTGAGAAAGGAACCCTGGTTCTCGCCACACATCTAAGGCCCATTGGGCTCACCGTGTGACCTTGATTGTGCGGTTGCCCTTCCGGGAAAACCCTTTATCCTTAAACCACCACTGAAGGGGTCTCATGTGCAGGAGGCCAAGCGGAACCACGCTGCAATCAGACCCAGCAGTCTTTGAAAGTGCTTCACAGTAAGTGACTGGTCTTATCTCACTCTCTTATTGGCTGTGAGAAAAGATTCAATACAAGCCTACGCCTATATAGGTGGATAGGCAGAAGCTGAGGGAGACACTCGCTAGAGATCCCTGTGCCCTGAAACACCATATGTGGCAGAGTTATTGAGCTGACCTCCTGGGGGTGCTGAGGAGGAACTGGCACCATATACTAAGGTGCACACCGCCCCCACAGCAGAGACCCCTGACCTGTCAGGGTTTCTGGGCCTTAGCCCTCTTATTGAAGATGACGGTCTTCAGATCCATCTAGGCTTCGGCCTAGGGAGCATCTATGGGTTCGCTAGCAGAAGTGGAGTGCAGAGCTTTTTTGACAGGGGGAAGAAACCACCAAAAGGCGTGCTTCCGAGCCCTGGGAGAAAGTGCTGAATCTGGCAGGTGAGGCAGAAGAAAGAGACAATCCCATCTCCTAACCCTCTGCCAGATCCAACTGTAAACCCCATGACCTGCGACACCACTCCACCTCAGCGGAAGCAGGGCCAGTGCCACAAGGAGCAAGAGAGCCCTTTTGGAAGAGCTCTGCAGGAGCGGAAGGCCCGCATGGTCATGCGGCCACAATGAAAACAATCAGCTCCTTTAAGATCCAAATGAGCATGATCCGCTACCAGGCAAGCAACACACAAGGGGACTATTTTAAAGGTGAACATGTATAAATGTAGATAAAGAACTTTCTTGTAAACAGAACTAGTCTTGAAACTACCCCCATGCTTTACGTGGTTTTAGAGTGGAAGATCTCCTGCTATAAAGCTCCAACCCCATTGAAAAATTTGAAATGAATGTGAATGTCTACCAAGAAGTGTGGAGGGAATTATAACAGCAACCAAGGAAGTGGCTGCTCAGTGGATAAGATGTTGGACTGCTCACTGGAAGGTAATGGGTTCAAATCCCATCACCTCCAAGCTATCACCACTTGGCCCTTGAGCAAGGCCCTCATCCATATAGTGTAGTTCAAATGCAGTGGTACGTTTGGATTTTCTTAGTGACAGCATGACGTTTTACTGTGTATCATGACACAAATAAAAAATCAGTGGGTTGCCAGTGTCAAGGCTGAAATATGATCACAATCAAAGATTTAACGTTTGAAAGAAGTAAAATTTGCTGTTAGATTCTTCTGTCCTAAGGAGGGAAAAAAGCACTTAAAGGAATGAAAGCTCTCCCTCAGTGATTGCCAAGAGGCTCATTAACTTTGGGAAGCATCTCTTGCCTCGTGGAATTAGTTCTGTTTAATGTTGATGAAGTGAAATTTACAGCGTATAAATAAGTAATCGGAACAGACACCGAACCTTTAACTAGCTGCTGTAGATTCGGGTGTGCTGTAGGTTGTGTACCAGCTCGCAGAGCGAAACCTCCATTTCCAACTTCCCTCCGGCTTTTTTTTTTTCATTCTTTTCGCATTATTCCACTCTCTGAGTCCCGAATGCATCAACAGACGACAATAACTCACATGGCTGAGTTTTACTCTCGGGTCACATGTACACGTATTTGCTCTGGCCGAGGTTTTTGGAAAGCTACAACAGACAATATGAATAATGTATACATTATATATTTTTTATATTTTAATACAGGGAGCAACACAGAGTCCCGTGTCACATCAAGTGGAATTCCGTCAGTATGAATTGTTCACTTTTTATACAAACCACATAGTCGACTTACAAGTCTTTAAGTATTCGGACGTCACCGTCAATTACTTTTTTCCTACACCACCATAACAGTGTGCAGTAAAGATTTGCATCTCCAACGATAAGATGAATTAAAGATTCATATGAAGCAGCTACCGATGCGATTTGATTCATGCCTTATTACAATGCAGTGGGATCCGATTTTGATTCAATCCAATGGAAAAAAACGTTTCTATGCAACTTGATATGTTACAGATAGTTCGATAGTTTATTTCTTTGTTTCAGACAGACGGCAAATCCTGAATTTACTTAAGTGCCTTATGACTTCTGACACATGGACCCTTTACAAACATGCTTTTGTAGTGCAAAAAAATTTTTTTTTTAATAAAATTAGACAATTTCTGTCTCAAGACGCAGCTCTACCTCTTCCATGTTAATCTATATTCTATGTGACTCTCATGACACGCCTCGGTCTCCTGTAGTGTTGTGATGCTCGAGAAACAGTTTAACAAGGAGAAATCAATGCAGCTGTCGTCAGGCCAATCAAACAAAACAAACCGATCAAAGAAAGAGATGGAAAATGGCCAAATCTGCAATTCTGAAAAAGAATCAAGGCATTGTGTTTTTCCTTCAATTTTTGCATGTTAGTTCTTCAATAAATAGACTAAATGGACAAAAGTATTGGGGCACCTGCATTTTCCAGTCATATGCGGCTCTTTCCCAAATTGTTACCGAAAAATTAGAGGCACACAATTGTATAGGATGTCTTCCAGCATTACTATGTGAACGCTGACTGCACCCCAGGCCTCCACAACCTACATCAGTACCTGAATCACATGAAATGGAATGTTCAAAAAGAAGAACATACCAATCTTATGGTCAGGTGTCCACAAACTGCACAAGCTTCTCCATATAGCCTATAGTGTTTAAATCCACGTTTAAGGTTGTGTGTGATGAAGCATTTCTCATTCCAGATTATATTCCTTAAACAGCATGATGTAAAAAATGTGTAAAAATGAATCATCTTTATATCTATTTATAGCAGCTGTATGTAAACATTCATGGGCTCATCAATCTCTTTTTTCTTTCCCTCGAAGACAAGAAAATGCAGATTTGTATGTTACAAGGAATCTTTGTTTTCTTTCATTTATAGTCTTTTTATTGTACAGTTAATGTCTTTATTTATTATTTTATTTTCCTAGTTTTTGATAGTTTTCCATATTTTTATAGCACCAGCACACCATGACAAATTCCTTGTACATGCAACCCATGATAATTAGCAATAAAGATGACATTGTGTATTCATGTGCTTGTGTCAGGAAGGAAACAATTCGTAGCAGCGTATACATATAAGCGCCTTTTTCTGTCTTTCGGATATCCGACCACTAAGACTTTTTTCCCGCTACACAGCAATACTACCCTTGTGCTGATAAGTGGTGTTTTTTTTTTAATCTATATGATCAGTAACCCTGTTGCTGGACTCCTTTTTCCCTTTGTGACAGAGCTGATAGAGCGGTTAATCACGCAGACTGATTCAAAGTAGAAACAGGGGCAGCTAGTGATCACTAAAGCGTATCAAGCGTCTCTTCCTTCCCACAGCTGATCCACTGATTACTTCTTACAATATTGACATCATTTACAGTCACGTCTCAGGCTGGGTGTGGAAAAGATTCATGTGAGGTGCAGAAGAGCTTCTCTGGAGATGAAGTGAAGTGAAATGAAGTACTGGTTTCGAGGAAACAATGTGTTATGTCAAGATCATGAGAAAATTAAGTTGTGATTACAACAAAACAAGATATTATAATTCATGACCTCCTAAGATTTACGTAAAACACGGTTATATCCAAAATGAATTAAATAAGACACTTCAAATAAACAGCATGTGGTGTCAGTGATTCACCTCTAGGGGCTGCTCTTGTACTGTATATCCCAACCCGGAAAAACTATTGGTATGAATTTTTGCTGATACCCGATAGTTCAAGCAAAACTGATGAATCGGTCGACCTCTAATTTGTACAAATGTTTAGATAGATAACAAGAATTCACAAAAAGACTGGAGACAGATCTGGAGTTGGCAGTGTAGAAGATTTTCTTCGGGAGACACGAGGATGGATAGGTAACATAGGTACCTCAGTACCAGCAGCACTTTTAAGCAGCCTCAGACAATGATGCTACCACCACCATGCTTGACTCTAGCAAGGCACAATATTCTTGGTGCTCCTCAGCAGGGTGTCACCACACATGCTGGACACCATCTGAGCCAACAAGTTTATCTTAGTATCATCAGACCACAGGACATGGTTCAAGTAATCCATGCTCTTGGACAGGTCGTCTTCAGCATACTGACTTGTTGAGTATGCGGCGTACGGTCTGAGCACTGATGAGCGAACCTTCTGCAACCTCTAAAGCAAAGCTGCAGCACTCATGAGGGTGTTTTTGAAGCAGCTTCTGCACCTGACGCACAGCACAAGGACTTAACATCTTTGATGGACCCTTGCAAGGTCTGTTCCGAGTGGAATCCGTCCCTGAAAACCTCTGTATGACCCTGACCACTGTACTGTAACTTAGTTTCAGGGTGTTACTGATCTTCTTACAGCCTCGGCATCTTTGTGGAGAGCAACATTTCTAATTCTCAAATCCTCAGAGACTCTTTACCATGAGGTGCCATGTAGAACATCCAGTGGTCAGTATGAGAGAAATGGACTCAAAGCACCAACCTTTAACTGCTCTAATACAAATCTGTATGGTCAAGAAGCCAAAAAAATTTACATGATAAATAAGGCATGTGTCTTTACATGGCTAAACACCAAACAGCTGTTATCACTAAGGGTGTACTCACTTTTGTTGCCAGTTATTTCGAAAATAATGGCTGTATGTTATTTTCTGAAAATGAACGTGCTAGAATGGTTCAGCTATTCACCTGACTTGAATCCAATTAAAAATCTATGAAAAGAACTAAAGATCAGAGTTCATAGAAGAGGCCATAGAACCTTCAAGTTTGTGTGGAGGATATGGCAATGCGTGCAACCAGTTTCTCCACAGGGGAGGCTCCTTGAAGCCGTCATTACCAACAAAGGTTTTTATTCGAAGTATTAAACACATTTCAGTGAGCGTGTTCAATACTTTTTTTCATGTCATTGCACATTATTACACATAACTTCATTTATCGATATCTATGGTTTGATTTCATTGTATGTGTGGATTGCATGCGGTCTCCTCTGATACAAAAGGAACACAAAACAAAACAAAAACAAACACATGAAGAAACATCTGGTGAAAATTTAATGTCAATAGCACCTCAAGAAATATATTTACTGAGAAAAATGGTGAAAAAAGAACGCTGTATATATATATATATATATATATACACAGCAACTGTCAAAAATCTTTTATGGTTTTGAGACATGCATTCTCCATTTGTTTCTCCTCAGCACACTATTGAACAGTAAATGAATGGAAGAAGGTTCTATGAAGTCCAAATATGACTTTGTTTTGTCTCCAGATTGTGTAAGACGGAGAAGAGGAGAGAAGATGTTATCAGACTGGATAAAGGCATCTGCCAAATGTCTTAAATGTTTGACTTCATGTTTGATCGCTTTGTCTTATTAATTACTCATTTTGATTGTAGTATTTCATTATTTGGCTTATCATTTTAGTATTTTGACAAAGTAATTAATTTCTGACTCAATACCCAAACCCAGTGAGACACTTCCCGGGGTTGGCTGGCTATTTTCATCGGTTTGTGTCTAATAACTCGGGCGTTGTCAGCCTGCTAAATTATACCTGAAAAGTGATCCGGTTCAGTGGAAGGATCCACACCAACAGACTTTTATTAAGCCAAAAGCTGCACTCTGCAGTGGAAAGCACTTTTACATTCTTCTCACTTTTCTATCTCTATTGTTTTGCAATAGAGTCTGGTGCATCGGACAGAAAACTGAGAGGGGTATTGTTGCAGGAGGTGGAGGAGCAGTACATGCTGTACATGGTGAAAAAGAGTCTGTGTGGAAGAGTGTCTGGACATGAAGTGGCTGGCCCTGACCTTCCACTGTCTGTTTGGATGAGCCTGTTTGGACCATGCCTTGCTCCAATGGCTCCACCACATGAAGGATGACAATGCAAGTATCACTCGTTAGTATCTGCCACTTTAGTTATTTAAGTTTGAGGTGCTCAATAGGTTGGGGGTGCAGATGGCTGGTTTGGATTTTCTGTCTTAGTATGGTTCTGAGAGATTGTGGAAGGCCAAAATCTCCATAGCCTGAGAGGATAGAGCTAAATGCTACAACTGACGACCAGAAAAGCATCATGCAACTTTCAGAGTAAAATTTAACCTAACCATGTGATTATTTAAAAGGAAAGAAGAGAATCAAATGCAGAATAAAGAGTCAAGCCTTTTCTCTTTTGTGACTTTAACACTCTAAATAGAATTCCCTAAAAATCACCAGGTGCGTAAGTCAACACTGCATACGAGAAACTTTCTCCATGTAAATATCAATGTAACTTTTAGATTTAAGTTACAGATTTGTTGATTCTCAACCCAATAAAAATTAAAAGAGGTATTTAGCTCTCAGAGTAGGAGACGGATGGTCTTAGCCGATTCATTCACAGGACATTAATGCACAAACATGGACTTCTGAGGAGTTGGCTGGCAGATTGGAAAGTCGTTCATCAAAGCTACACTCGGAATGCTGAGACATCTGTTCAAGACTGACAGGCCTTTTTAGATACGCCGAGTGTTTTTGCTCATGATTGACTGGCTTGCCATCTCGAAGCGATCGATATAAACAAACGAAATTTAAAACAAGGCGAAACATGCTCACTGATGCACACAGAAAGCGAATGGATTACATTGTCAGGCGGATTGTTGCTCATTGCCCGGACACGATAGAGCTGCTTTTTTTATGCTGATGGATGAGCTTTAGATGGGTTTCACGCATGGGCGCACTGCGAGGGAAGGCGACGACGTCGGAGTTCATTTATCGCGTGATGTTACTCTGACAATCTGGTGTTCTCCCAAATCACAAGACACCACTTATTGCATATTTGCTGGGTTTAATCAGGTGGGCTAACTTTTCTGGACCGTATTCAGGATCTGCATTAGGCTTAATTATGTGCTAACGTCTCTTGTTCAGGAATAAAAATTCAGGAAGTGGCTTTTCACTCATTCACCAAGTTCAGGGTTTATGTAGGTTTCAAATTGATGACTTTTTAAGACCTTTTAGAAACCATGAGGAATGAAATGTAAGATTTATATCACGACATCGAACACACGGAAATACGAATAGAAGCTGGCCTTAACGTAACCCTTAATTCATTTTATTCAAGCCAAGTTTCGCTAAACTTGCACTTCCACATAGCTAATGTAAATCTTTTTTGTAAATCTTTTTTACATCTGTGGTACAATCCAAGAGAGATTCACACTAACAAGAGGAAGCTGATGGCTGTCGTCTGTTGTTCTCATTAGTAGTCGTAATACAGCGATTTATATTTGGACTAGCGAAAGAAAGAACGGTTTAATTGAACATATTAATTTTTTTATCACCACATTATCTGTGTAAAGCTGCTTTGAGACAATGTTCATTGTTAAAAGCACAATACAAATAAAAATGAATTGAATTGAATTGAACAGCAAATTTAAGACCTTTTTAAGACTCCACGGAAACCCTGAAGAGTTTGTATTCAGATTGGCAAGGACATTACTTTATCTGTATTAAGTGTTTCTCATTAATGGAGCTGGAGGTCATTTACAAAAGCCTGGAGAGATAGATAGAGCTTCTTAAAGAGGGGTTTGATTTGTTAGTCAACAATGGGAATATTATGGAAGAAACGTATGGACGCATTCATTCTTTTGTTTTGTTCGTTCTGTTGTTCATTCATGTCCATCGGTTCATGCCTAATGCTTTAGGGTTGTGGTGGATCTGAAGCCTATTACACAATACTGTAGCAGTATTACACCCGGAATAAAAAAACAGTTACCAAAGACAAACGTTCACACCTAGTGGCTAGTTATTGTCACCATTTCACCTATTGGCATATGTGGCAAGTGTAATGGTGTCACACTAGATTATTGGAATTACGATTGATCAGTGGTATTTAGGTGTAAGGTTTATTTATTTTGAAATTTGTATTAGAGATAGCATGAGTGATGCACGGTCATGTGGTTACAGGCATAAGATGGAGTGCTGCCATTCGAGCTTTGTCACGTGTAAGAGCGAAGGTAGAGCTGACGTGCGTCCTCTCTCTTTTGCGGAATGTGAACCCGATGAGAGGTATGATTACGGTGTTAAAAACATAATTATTTGTTAATTTTCCTCTTGATTTACAGTGTAATTCAAATGATGAATGTTGTAAAGTGTATGGTTTATTTGTAGAATGATTTCGTGTAATGGCCGCCATTACACATGCTGCATTGTTTAGTGAAGTTGAGTTAAAAGAATAATTTCACTGTTGTAAATTTGATTGACTGAAGATACGTTATTTTATTTTTCATGTATCCATGTATTTTCTGTTAATTGAATATACATTGAGAAAGTATGTAATGATTGACAGGCACAGCTAGACCAGAGATTCTCCCTTTATTGCCTGATGGTGTCTGTTGTTTCAGCACAGTGATGAGAGAATCCAGAAGCTGGAAGGAAATCATATGACGATTGTACCAACGTGTGAAGTCTCTTTTACTTATAAACGCACACAACGCAGAGCAAACCCACTAAATATCACACTCTTTAAACCAAGTCTGCTCTTTTAAGTGTCACCTCCAGTCTTCTGGGAAAATGGTACACTAGATTTTGGACTGTGCTTGTGAAGGTCTATGAAGTAACCAAGCAACTCAAGAACTTTGAGGATGGATTTGGACTGTAATTAATATCAACAGTCTGCTACAATGCAACCTGTGGAACAGTATATCATTAAACATTACACCTCAACAATGATGGATTTGCAATGAAAAGACATTCAGTGATGAGGACAGGTTCCTTTTAATGTCTGGTTCCTCTTAATATTTCTTCTTCAGGCCATCTTAAGGAGTCTTTTCTCACCACAGTCACCACAATTATAAAGAATATACTTATAAGCACTAAACTTATACACTCTTTTATTCAACTTTATAACCTCTTTATCTCTGTAAAGCTGCTTTGAGACAAAGTTAATTGTTAAAAACCCTCTACAAATAAGAATTAATGGAATTCAATTACATTTCTGCTCAATCTAAAGGTGTTCAACAGGGTTGAGGACAGGGTTCTAAAGCAAACCACTTGAGATCTTCCACTTCATATCATGTAAAGCATATCTTTATGGAGCTGGCTTTGTGCACAGGGGAACACTGCTGGAACAGTTTTGGGTCACTTGTTGAAGTAAATGGAAAATTTCATTGTAACACATCTATATATTATATATAATATATCTTATACAAGTGTGTGCCTGCAACTTTGAGGTAACAGTTTGGGGAAGAACCACATATGTCTGGAACAGTAAGGTGTCCCAATACCTTTGTCCATATAGAGTACACAGTCTGGATTCTTCACAAAAATTAGTCTTAGTCAATGTTGGACGAAGTACAAAGAACATGCACTTGAGTAAAAGTAGAGATTTACTCAGTAAAACATGACAAGAAGTAAAAGTGTCCCTTTAAACTTTCACTTGAGTAAAAGTACAAAAGTTTTTGCCTTCTTATATAGTAAGAACCCAAAGTACTACGATTTATTATAACTATAATGTTCCTATTATCATTTTTATCACAAGACTCTTTACTTAATCACCGCAGTTGATGTGAAAAGACTCGAATGTGACTCTCAGCACACTGATCTATTAATAGAATGATATAAATGACTTAAACACTAATTGATTTCTATTACAATGATCATGAGCCCAAAACCTTCTTTTCAACTACTTCAGAAAAATTGTGCAAAGAAGGCCACGGATGTTGTGTTCTACTTACAATGACAACAGGTGTAAAACAGAGCGTGGGCTCGACCCTGATTGGTGACTCGCTGCGTGTTTGACCAGTTACGTTTTTATCCTCATAAATAAAAAGGAACGACTTTCTTTCGGCTTTTCCCATTAGGGGTCGCCACAGCAGATCATCCGCATGTTTGATTTGGCACATGTTTTTATGCTGGATGCCCTTCCTAACGCAACCCTCCCCATTTATCCGGGCTTGGGACCGGCATTAAGGCTTGTGCAACCCTAATTGCTGGGGTTGGTTCCCTGACCGGGGATCGAACCCGGGCCGCAGCGGTGAGAGCACCGCATCCTAACCACTAGACCACCAGATTGACTGATTTCACAAAATGTAGATGAGTAAAAAGTCAAATATTTGACTTTAAAATGTAGTGAAGTTACAGTAAAAGTCTCCCCAGATGACAAAACTTCAGTAAAGTACAGATACGCAAAAAAAAAAAAAAAATCGACTAAAGTACAGTCCCGTCGTTACTGTCCATCACTGATCATAGCGTCCAGTCGTGTGCTTATCTCTGTACACCACAGTCCACCATGGCCCTTTCTTTCACCTCGTTAAAAAGCAAAATCATCAATGGACACCTACTTCCTTAACCCGGACAAACCAGATATCGTACTTGCCTCCAATAAAACTCCAGAATCCTGAGATGATATTAATGGTGTAACTGTGCAAATGTTCACAAATTTGGGCATTATTTGGTAAGCTTTGTCTGACCCATGTTTAGTATAAAAGATGCCAAAACACTTTAGCTCACACTTCAGACCAACTCCATGAACATTATTGGAAACCTGTTATGCAAAGAATTCAATACAAACTCCTTCTTCTCATTCGGAAACCCCTACATGGCCTCAACCCACCTTACAGCTCTAAGCTAACACAACGAAAGAACGAAAACTAGTTATTTTGCCTCATCTCACCTTGAACTCCTCCAATATTTTGTATGTCTTGCCTCTGTACTCGCAAAAGTTCTTGAGCTCCTTGCACTCGGGGCAGCATCCATTGTGCTCCACCTTGGTGCACTTGGGGTGGATTTTGGGGCACTCAGGCTGGTCACACACGGGTCCATCTTCAGTGCACACACAAGGGCAGTTCGAGTGGCCGGGAAAGAAACGCTCTCCGAGCTTGTAGACAAAGCCGCTGTCGTCCACGCAGCCTTTGCCACGGTAGTCGTCGAACAGCACGTCGTTGTTGTTGCGCTCAGCCTCATCGGCCGCGTAGTCCTCTGGAACGAGGGAGGCTGAAGACACGGAGGCGGTCAAGGCGAGCAGGAGCATGCAGCTCACTCCCAGGAGACGGCCCATCCTGCGCCACGCCAGGCCTGGAGCATTCAGAGCAGAGAGAAAACACTTCTTTATTAT
Organism: Silurus lanzhouensis; assembly: GCA_039877035.1. Classification (NCBI taxonomy): domain Eukaryota; kingdom Metazoa; phylum Chordata; class Actinopteri; order Siluriformes; family Siluridae; genus Silurus; species Silurus lanzhouensis. The sequence goes on along the minus strand of JBCEWE010000499.1, from coordinate 986,066 downwards.
ACCTTATTACAATCGGATCGGTGTTTGTTAACTGACATGCCTGCTGAATGTATAAATATAAGACACGGGTTGTCATAACACTTGTTCATTTAAAAAGCTATGATGTTAATATATATATCTTTTAGGATTGTTGTTAGTGTTTGTTTCAATCTTTTGATTTCTCTTATACTAAAACAGGTGGCTAACAATCACAATATTGTGTTTTTTTAAAGAATCTTACTTTTTGTTCATTTATAGTTCGGAAAGTCCAACCAACCATTTCGAAAGGTGTGGTTATGGTGCATTCAAAATGTTTGTATGTGACGGCTTGGTAAAGCTCAGGTAATGTTAGTGTTGGGAGTAGGGTTAGAGCTAGAGTTAGAGTTTAGGTTAGGGTTAAGGTTAGAGTTAGGTTTTAGGTTAAGGTCAGAGTCAGGGTTTAGGTTAGGGTTGAAGGTAGAGTTAGAGTTAGAATTAGAGTTAGATATAGGGTTAGAGTTAGGGGTTTTGGTTAGGGTTAGATGTAGAGTTGGAGCTATGGTTTAGGTCAGGGTAAAAGGTAGAGTTAAAGTTAGGGTTTAGATTAGGGTTAGATATAGGGTTTAGTCTAGGTTTGGATGTAGTGTTAGAGTTAGAATTAGGCTTTAGTAAAGGATTAGATGTAGGGTTAGATTTAGGGTTAGATTTAGAGTTTAGGTTAAGGTCAGAGGTAGGGTTTAGGTTAGTGTAAGATGTAGGGTTAGAGTTAGGGTTTAGGTTAGGTTTAAAGGTGGAGTTAGATTTAGGGTGTAGGTTAAGGTCAGAGGTAGGGTTTAGGATATGGTTAGATGTAGGGTTAGAGTTAGAATTAGGGTTTAGATTAGGTTTAAAGGTGGAGTTAGAGTTAGAATTAGAGTTTAGGTAAGGATTAGATGTAGGGTTAGAGTTAGAAATAGGGTTTAGGTTAGGGTTAGATGTAATGTTAGAGTTAAAGTTAGAGTTTAGGTTAGGGTTTAAGGTAGAGTTAGAGTTAGAATTAGAGTTTAGGTAAGGATTAGATGTAGGGTTAGAGTTAGAAATAGGGTTTAGGTAAGGGTTAGATGTAATG